>PVJD01004334.1:0-139562 GCA_004026545.1 Mormoops blainvillei | reverse complement strand
CTAGCTCTCCAATATCGAAGTGAAAAAGAAAGTAGAGGATTGTCTTAGGATATACGCAGGGAAATTTCTGTCATGATCAATGCAAATAGAAGCCATGTGGCTTCAGCACGCAGATAGGCTGGGAGAAGTGGTTATCATCTACAAACATTTTCTTGATGCTCTATGGGGTGAGATCATCAGGTGAGCGCAGCAGCGGGAGAATTTGAAAAGAAAGGTGGTACGAAAGCTGTCTCAGGGTGGGAAAATAAATTAGCTACAGAAATGTGCTTGGGATTTGGGAAAGCAGTGAACCTCACTTGAGAGTTGCAGTCATGATTTAAAGTGAGGCCAGTCAGCAGTAGCAACGGGGGGTATGACTTCATCAAGCCCCAACAGATGCTTAAATTTAGGTGCAGAATCAGTGAGTGGTTGGGTTAGTAAGACTTAAAGTTTTGCCAAGTTAGTGCACTAGAGGGAGAAACGTTAATTGACGGTGGCTAAGTTGGGAAGCGAGGCCACCAGAAAGGGTGATGCATTTGGAGAAACTAGGATCAGAGAATCGAATGGGCATACTGAAAATTATCTGAGTGGGTGAGCTGAGAGAACAGGAAGTAATGATTAGAGACTGAGGTCCCAGAGGTTCAGAAATTTTTTTTTCCTTGATAGACTGAAACAATTGGGGCTGGAAGGCAATTCGCGTAATGCCTCAGGTAAGGCAGGAGAGGGGCCGAATGAACAGATGACCCCTTCTAAAGGTAGCTGCTGTCTGGGACTGACTGAGAACTTGGTCTGCTCTACAAAAGGAAGACTCAGGGCAGGTCTGGAGAATTAGGAAAAGGGAGTGTAAAGACAAGCTAGTTGGCAGTGGTTGCCAGGCTGCCTCTTGGGCCTAAGGCCAATGTAAGAGGTTCAGAAAAGATCAAGGCGGATATTCCTGTGTGAGATACACCTCACGCGGCTGTGAAACCCCAGCACCAGGGTGGTGGTGAGGTTGCGGGGAGGGTAGCAGCCAGCTCCTTGGTATTGAGCTCCTCTGCCTTTGACTAACCTTTTCGGGGACTTCGGTTCTCTCCTCAGCCATGGGAAGGAGGTTTTCACTCTTGTTGATTTAAGAAATCCCTTGCTATTCCATCCAGAGTATTTTTTCAGCATTGCTTGTTGATATTAAGTATCACCAAGGTTGAACTGAGGGTAGAAATGCGCTCTGTGACACAGCACAGGGCTCTTTAAACTTCAGCGTTTCTCCTGTCATTTGGGATGGTGAGTGCGTTCTTCTAGGGCTTAAAGACAGTTCCCAAGGGTCTGTCCCAGGTCTCCCATTGGCTTCCCTGAAGAGGGTTGAGAAAAACAATAGGCCTCCAGGATTCTTAGACGGCTCCGAGGAGTATAAGCCTTAGTAGCAGGCAGATGTTGACACAGCCTTCTCAATTAACCCTTAACTTCTCTTAGTAGACAGGCCTCAAGTTTGCTTTACTCAGAAAAGCAACCCCTGCCCCCCTTGGAATCTTTCAAGAGATACTATTGGATCCTTTAACTCTTCCTGAAACACTGGTGCTTTGTCCTAGAGGAATGGAGGCACGCTGCCCAGGGAACCTAATGGATGCTACCATTTCTCAATGTCCATGCCCGCTGGGGAGGCAGTGGCTGAGCGGAAAAAGGTGAGTAGAAACCAAAACGAAGGTGAAAGAAGGGGTGAGGACTGAGAAAGGAGGGAGAATGGCACAGGGGACAGAGCATGGGCTCCTGTTCCTTTGCCCGGTCACCAGTTTGCTCATCTTTTTCACCAGTTTGCTCATCTTTAAAGGAAGCAATTATCAATGAGTAATGGTGACATGATCAGGCTTTTAGACAGCTGAGCTCCGAAAGCCTGGAACAGTAGAGACGAAAAGCAGAGCATCACAGAATCTGAAAGTAGCTGCTGACAGAAAAATGACCTCACTGCAACGAACAGGAGAGGTATGTGTTACTTTTGATGACAACAGTGAAAGGACAACTGATTTAATATAAGTAAACGTGAAACATAAACACATTAACAATATGGACACCGTGAATCACTAACTCTACTCTGAGGGTCCTTGGCACTAGCCAAGGTGTAAAACTGTTGAATAGGTGTTTATGTTTCTATACCCGAAGATGGTGGCCCCCAAACTTCCGCCCCTGGAGTGGAGTGAAAATTAAAGGAAAATGTAGTGAAAAAATTTTTAAAGACATCAAAGTATAAACATATGCAAAGTGATGCTAAAAGTTCAAATTAAAACAAGACCGGAATATTTACATGTTTTATTAAATCTTTACAATCAGTAATTATAATCAAATACACAATTATATACAAGGATTATATACATTTTGCCCAGACTTTTACATCACAGTACATAGCTTCCCCTTAGAAATATTGTTCACATTTATCACCAAACAATAAAATCCAACAACAGTAGTGTTACAGCACCTGTTAGTACAGACATCTTTTTCATAAATTACATCATAAGAAAATATACGGCTGTAAATTGGGCTTTTAAAAATGTCTTTTATAAAATCTGAACATACAATATTTCATTCACAGAATGTTTTTTTCTATGTTCTGACTGAAGCCTTGTGCATAAAACGACCGGTTGGAATATTTACTAAATCCCCCCACGACACCTCTAAATTTTAAGCACTATTTGAATTACTTATGCTGAGCTTTCCTTATGATGAATTTGGCATAGGGTTTGGTGAGAGAACAAATGCTGGTTTTACTATAACAACAACTGTATTCTTGTTGGAAGCCTATTAAAGTTGAAAAGAAAAAAGAAAACCTACCCAACAAAATATCCTACCCCACATATGCCTAGTAAGTTACAATTCTTTCACACCTAAAACTTCATGGGAAAGGTGTTGCCAATTAGGGTATATCATTTCAAAGGACTTTGATAAGCAGAAAAACTATAGCTATCTTTAGTTGGTAAACAAGATTAAGTTTTAAAACTTGAAAATACCTGAATTAAATACTTGCTCTAAGATCTCACCTTTAACTTTCAGGTAAAACCCTCCCTTGATTCCAGGTTTGTAAACATTGTACAGATCCTTCTTAGTCAAACAGTTTTATGGCTGTGGTGATCACTTCAGCTCTATTTCTATGTGGTCAACATTTAACTGAGGTAGACCAGATGTTTCTAAAATCCAGGGTCTCATAGAATCCCCTGAATCTTTAGGAAGTAAATAAAATCTCCATAGATGGTATTTAAAAAACAGAACATAAAAAAGCCCTAGTGCTGTTGGAATTTTTTAATGAACTCAAAAACAACTTCATGGCAGTACGTCAAATGAGAAATGTAGCATCAATCTCAACGTTGGAATTTTGAAGCCAAATTTTATACCTTCTTTTCTTAAATGGGGGAAAAATCAAGTATAATTCCTTCTGGGTGTTGAGTATGATTTGTTAACTTTTTTTATTCCTTTTTTTCAAACAGTTTTTTTAAGGATTCACTTCTCTAGAGAAGTGAGCAATTTGCTTGTAGACCTCAATGAATGGCAACAGCTCCCCCTAATGGCCAGAGGAAGGGGGCGCGGCAGTAAGCTGGCTTTACCTTACATGCCACAAAACCTTTGCTGGGAAAAAAGATTATGTTGTTTTGATAACTTTAAAAAAGTGAGATTTAGACAACAATGGCTCTGAGACAGAAACAGAAACAAATCACTAAACATAAGGCTTCTGTAATCAGTCTCTTAGAGGAACATTTGCTCCTTTTCTCCAAGCCCCAGTCCCATAAATCAAGGCAAGTCAAGTAATTCGGCTTCAGCTATTTTGGCAGCTTTGCAATTAAGGTGAACAAAGCACTATGTCTATCCTTTATATACTCTGTGTATTATAGTTCTATCTTCTTACACCAAATTTCACATGCAGTGACTAAAAATATCCATTTTGGTGTCAGGTTTCACTGAGGGCCAACAAAAGTCTTGTGTACTACTCTTTCCCCCGCGGCCCCCCGCCAAAGTGAATTCTCTATTAGATTTATTACTCACTGGCCCAATTAAGTTTAGCTGGAATCTCTGAAAGCAGCTATTTATCCCCTTATAAAAGAATATGTTTACCTGGCTCTAAGACATACTGTACATGAATATACAATAACTACAAGACAGCACTGCTGCTCCGTTAACAGCTCCATGTCCGCTTGCAGGCCGTCAGTACCTCACAGCTGTCTGAGGAGAAGGCTGCCATGTAACATCATGGTGAAGAGCGAAAATGATGTCTCACAAATACTCCTTTAGAACTGATTCAGGTAAGTTTTTAAAAATAAATAAACTGAATAAAGCCATTATTTCAACTACAGGGCTGTTTACAGATATCAACAACAAAAAATTAAAACTTAAATGTGGCCAGCACCAGACTGCCACCAAAAAAAAAAAAAAAGAAAGAAAAGAAAAAAAATTTATTAAACAACATGGCTATATGTTAGTTGTTGCTATTGTGTAAGTTTTTACACGGATTACCATAGACTAATTTTCAAGTCCGTATCAGAAGAAATATTTTTTTTTTAAAAGCAAACTTAAAAACCGTGATTCAACAGAAAATGTGACAGATTCCTTAGGTACAACTTTAGAAATCATAGTTTCAAAAGAGAAAAAAATATATTATTACCCAGGATTTTTAGATCACTACCACAGTTTTATCGTAACTTCCTAAGATGAAAAATGGAACAAAACGCATTAGGCTATCAGCAGCTCTGTGGGCCTTGAGGCTCGAACTGCGCACTGAACGTGGGTTGGTGTAAGGCTGAGGACTAGAGGTGACGGCCTCTAAGAGAAATGAACTGGACAGACTGATCACTGACCCTACATCGATATATAACATTAACTTCCTTCTCAGAGTAGTCACAGCTTTCCCTGTGAAAGGCCCAACGGCAAGTTCATATTGCAACATTACAGTTTCTCCCTTGCTCCATTTTTTCAAAAGTATTAAGTAACCAATTTCCACAATATATTATATGACCTTTTTAACCTGGTCCCAATGATTAGTCGTTATGCAGAGAACTCACTGAGAAAGTACAATGGCTTCGCCTTTGGTTTAAATGAAAAGGACATTGTTAAAAGGGAAAAAAAATCAAGTCATCTTGATCATTTGTTACACAATGAAGCAAATGAAAGAGATGAGCAAAGACTGTTTCCACCGTGAACACATTTGCTTCATAACCGCTTAGGTCACTTCGAGTGTTTTTGTGAAGGCAGCACGACCCGAATGCCCACAATACGCATGGGCTTCCCAAAGGAGCCTGTAAGCCCAAGACCAAGGAAGCAGAGCTTCCTTTAATCAGAGAGCAATACAAATTCCTACCCCACACCACTACTGACCGAATTTGTCCCTCGTCCATCCAGAGCCCGCAGAAACCTGGCTCCTAGGCGAGTCCAGCGGTCTTCGCCCGGCCGGGGTGCTGCCATCTGAGGGGCTGTCAGTTTCCATTTCTCATGGGACAGTCTGAAACAAGGCCAATTCTAACTCAGCAAGCTCCAGGCCCCTCTGGTGGCCAACTGTCCCAGTCAGAACGTGGCTGCTCATCACCACACTCAGAGCCTCCCGCTGGAGTGCCTGCTCAGTGGGAGGGGTCCGTTAGCCACAGTTTGCCTGTTCTTTTTAAATACCTACCACCTGATCCGTCAGTGAGTCATAGTTCATCCTTCTCCATCATTTCAAATGCTTCTATATCTTCATTCCAGTCTGCTAATATGGAGTCTATGGGCTGGTCCTTTTGACCCCAGCTAACGTTGGGATTGGAATCTTCCTCGGTTTCTGATTGTTCTTGAAGTTGGTTATCTAAATCTGTACATTCGCCATCAAGGTTTGTAGGTTCATGGTTGTCCAGGGGATTGGAACTCTGTGCAGAGGGAGAAGGGCCTGCAGCACCATCTGCAGCTGCTGCCGGTAATGACTCTGGGTGGGAGCTCGGAGGGCTCTCCTCAGGAGACCCTCGATCACTAGGGTCCGCCTCCTGAGGGCCTGATGCCAGCTGGCCAGGACTCGGACTCTGAGAATCATTTTCAGAGAACGGCTGGTCCTCACTTTCCATTTCAGGATCTGTACATAAAAGAAACAAGCTTCAAGAAACTTCTCCCCTTAAAAAATTTATCACACTCTCAAAAGCATACTGGTTCTTATAAATGAAGAAATAAAAGTTAAACGCAATCACATTTTTCCATCCGTTTATGCAAAATGGGGCATTAGAAAATAAATATTCTTCCAAAGTGAAAGCAATGTCTAATAAGTGATAAGACTGCCTTCAATGGATATTAGTAAATGCCAAGAAATACACTAAACAGTGATGCTATTAAAATGCATATAAATTTGCATTATATGTCAAAAATTTTATTAAATATCTAAATTCAGGGAAGCTTGCACATGAGAACATTAAATAGAATTTTAAATGGTGCATACCAATGTTACATTTTAAGATAAGAGAAAGTGAAATTCCCATTCAGTAGGCCATGAAAATGCAGATAACAAAATTCTGGATGACTTAAGAGCATTAATATGATTGATTAAATAAAATATTTTCATAAAGATAACAGATTATTTATAAAACTATTTCATTATTGTTGGTGTATTAGCTGTAATCACTCTAAAGTCCACTGGAAGGTTGACTAGTAAGTTAAGCCCTCTTACGATGAGCAGACGCCAAGACCACTAGAGGCACTGGATGCAGGGTTCCTACACAAAGCGCCGCCCTCCCCTGCACCCATGCCCACGCGCTGCACCCTCCAGTCTCCGCAGTCAGTCAGCAAACACCTGAGTGTCCACTGTGGGGTGCTGGGCATAAAAGGAGGCAAAAACAAACACCAGGTCTGCCTCGACGGACCTTGGCAACTGGGGAAAACGACATTTATAAAGGACCACAAAATACGTGGAGAACTCTGTGACCGTGTTCTGGAGTTAGAAAATAATGAGAGTTGAAGGTTTCCTCAGAAGCTGACACTTGAACTGAGATTTAAAAGATAAGTGGAGTTAATTAGTCAAAGAAGGGTGGGGGGATGGGCCTATTCTAAAATCAGAAAAAGGGAAGGAAACACAGGCATGTAGGAAGGTCCGGGCGGGTGCGTGTATACACACCAAGTGATTAGGCAGGATTACCTGACTAGGGAAGTTCAAGTTCTCAGGGTGTATGTGTTGGGGGAGCGAGGGTAAGGGGGTCGAGGAGTGCCCACATGTTCTCTTTCTCAGCTGTGGAAAAGGTACTTTTTAATGAGACAATTAGGAAAACCATTTTGGGGCCCAAAGAAGAGAATGCAGGGAGCTGGCTGCTTACAGATTGCTGATGTGAGGCTACCCTGGATTCAAGGGCGGACAACAACAAATAAAAACCTTCAAGTTTCTTTCTCGATTGCATTCATCTAATTTAGAAGAATAGGAAAAGGTGTAGCTACCTCATCCAGTAATCAAGACTGTACTGAGGCCAAACAAAACAAAACAAAAAACACCCTAGGGGTAACCTATTATACAACATTATTTTAGAAATCTAGCTAATACAATAGGATAACATAATAGTCAATGTAAATATAGAAAAAGGAAAGATTAAATTGTCTTTGTTTTCAGATTATGTTGTATATTTAAACTCACAGCAAGTCTTAATTTTTAAAAACACTATTAAGTAAAAGAATTTCATTAGGAAGGTAAAAATAAAATAAATAGGCATCCACCAATAACCCCTCTATAGAAGCAATACTGGTTAGAAATAAAATTAAGTACACTTTTCATAATAAAAACAAAAGCTACAGAACATAGAACTGAATTTATTATGAAAGATACAAGACCCATATTGCTTAATACTATAACACCTTAAAGAAAATATAAAACAAGATCTGATTAAATTTATAAGTGTACATTCATAGAAAGTCTTAATATTTAACAAAATTTTCCCATTTATACGTAAAGCATGCAATTATACATTCCAAAATAAATCCCACTTCTACTTATTTTTGTTTACTTTTGGGACCAGTTATTTTTAAATTCCTGTGGAAGAATACATCAAAGGGAAATCAAGAAATTCTGAAAACAATTAGTGAGAGTTGCCTTATCAACTATTCAAATTTATTCAAAACTGCAAAGTGTTTTATTACTGGCACAGGAAGAACACATGAGTGGGAAAGAAGAGCAAGTCCGGCAACAGATCAAATGTGTGAGAATATCTGACAGACAGCAAAGAGGCGGCAGCCAGGACAGTGAAGACGGTGCCTGGAGAGGAAGAAAAGGAAGAGAGGCGCGGTTCGCTGCCGCTCACCTTCCTTCTCTGGTGCCTCTTGTAACGGGCGTGGAGTTTCACAGTCCTAAGACCAGAACGACTACACTGTTAAATTCAGGAATGGTGTAACAAAAACACAGGAAGCCAAGGAAAAAGGAAGAAAATCTCAAGATGCAAAGAAAAGAAAATGCAGTTTTGATAATGAAAGGGCAAGGGGGCCTTGGGCAAAGACTTAGACTGGATGTTCTATAATCATTCATTCACCTCCACAAGGCAAGAAACCCAGAGATGAGAAGCAGGTAAAAAAGCACCGTGTAATATAAATGTCAAAACAGGAACTACATCAAATAGACGCCTTTCAATTTTCCTGATGAGAATGACAGAAAATTTCATAAAGAAGATGGCATTTCAACTGGGCACTCAGAATGGCTAATGCTCCACAGAGAACTGGGACCACAGGCTTTACGGGATTAAGAAGGCGTTTCCAGAACGAGGGAAATGACTCTGCCACTAAATGCTCACAAAAACGGGACACAGTTGGATAAGGGGGAGGTAACCATCAATTCTGCTAACGAGAAGGATCTGGGTGCTACTTTCCTGGTAATAAGGCCATCGGCATACACGCTAGATTTTTCTTCTCAGAATCAAATCCTTTGCAACAGCAACCTAACTTCTACAGTTCAACTTCAGGACACATTCATCCAATCAACTTCGGCGGGGGAGAATCTTAGGAAAAGTAAAAACACTGCCAGTACAAACCCGGGCACCTGTCTCTTCTTCCCCCCATTTTCCCAGTCTGCCTCTTGACCAGGCAGACACAAATGCAGGGAAGAGCCCCGAAAACATCTGTCTATAGCTCTCAAGGCCCCGCAGGCCCACCCTGCAAACTGCAAGCATAAAAATGTATTAAAAAACTGATTTTTTCCCCTTGAGAAATAATATTGAGAAAAGAAAACTGATTCTTAATTGTAAACTGTTTCAACTTGGAGCTAAAGGTAAAAGCAGTGTCTTTTGTTCATGAGCACAGGATTAGAAGTGGCCTTAAATGTCAAAGATTTATGAACTTCACATTTAGGGAAGATGGGACACATGAAAGACACGGTATTAAAATATAACTTAATGTTTTGAAGTGTGGCTGGTTAGACCTGAAGAAGCAGCATTTTCCCTTGATAAATGACTAATTCTTTGCTTCTGAAGAAGAATGTGTACAGGTATTCTTATTTACAAAGGATACATTCCAAGACCCTCAGTGGGTGCCTGAAACCAAGGAGAGAACCAAACCCTATACACACTATACTGTTTTCCTAATACATTTATACCTGTGATAAAGTTTTATAAATTAGACACAGTAAGAGACTAACAACAACAACTAATAATTAAATAGAACAATTATAGCAACATACTGTAATAGAAGTTATGTGAACGCGGTCTCTCACCCAAAATATCTGAGAGCTGACCTGGCTGCTAAGTGACTAATGGGCGGGGAGCGTGTGCGGCACAGATATGCCAATGACTCACATTCAGAACAGCAGGCCATTTAAAAGCTGTAACTTGCTTATTTCTGAAAGTTTTCATTTAATATTTTTGGACCATGGCTGACCACGGGTAACCGAAACCGTGAAAAGTGAAACTGCAGACCGGGGGGACTACTGTCATCAGGTATCTGAGCATTCTGGCCGGCAGACAGGACTACTGCAGATACTCCTGTGTTAACGGCTGGGTCTTATCAGAATAAGACGGTGGGGGTGGGGGCTCGTTGTGGAGCTTCTATTTCTGTGTTACTGTGTGGGAAGAGCTGCTCAATCAAAACTGGGCAACTTTGTAAGGGAGATATGTATTTGAGGAGTGAGAGTTTTAGAAAGGGCACTCTGGAGGGCACTTTATTGTTCAGGTTTTAAGGATGCTATTATTTGGTGCACTTATAATCCTACCAAGTACCCTTGATGGTACAATATGTCCAGACACATAGCTGGGGGATAAAAAAGAGGGGCCTTCTTGGTCTTGTTCAGTGTTTCTCAAAGTGTACAATTAACTGGGATGCTTTTTTAAAATTTCCGATTCTGATTCTCTGACATGAGAAAGTATGATTTAATAGTCTGCAACTGGACTCGGGAACCTACCCTTTTAACAGGTGCGCCACTGGCTCTGATGCCAGAGAGAACACGACGCCCGCAGCAACGGCGCGGAGCACATTGATGCTGACCACTGCGGACATGAACTTCTTAGGGGGTTTTCCTAACTGAATGAAGTTCTTGATTTCATAAAACTATTATCATCGATTTCTTTACATTGATAAATATTAACAATTACACTGCAACTTGTTGCTGATTTAGTTAACATAGCTCTACACTTCTTGAAGTAGCTACACAAAGGGGAATTTTTTAAGACTTTTGGTTAAAAGACCACTATAATACAGAATCACAGTTCAATAAATTTAAAACATAAAATACATTTAAATAAAACTTTAAAACATACGCTATAGTTTAAATAAAGCCCCTTTACTGCCAGGTTCTTAGGGGAATACTGTTCAAATCATTTCTTTTGGTAGTAACAGGATTTCTATTTTCTGATAGCCTATCTCTGGTATGGGAGGCACATGTTTTTACATAATCCCAGAGTCCTAACCCAACGCATCCTTACAGACTTACGAGTTTTTAAAACAAGTCACTATTTTAAATATTGTACACTGTGTTCAAATAAAAAGTGATCAAAAGTAATACATGCCAAAACAACAATGTCTTTGTTAGTGACTCTTGCATGAACACAGACTAGTGAATTCTCCTTACATGGAATATTTAATATATAGGATTTGTTATAACAGGATCAATAAAGAATTATTATAGAACACCTGACTAGTCATGAAAATAATCTGACTACATTAAACCAGATACTATCATGGTATCCACTTACACAAAATTATATATATGTACATGTACGTGTGCATATATATGTATGCGTATTTATACACGTATACACATCCATATACACATATATGATTTAAGGCTTAGTAATGTGAGATACTTACTACTATTAATAATGTAGCTTGGAATCATTTTACCTTTTAATATTGCTGCTGAAATTCCAACGGTAGCACAAAACAGGAGGGGAAAAGCAAAGGCATTAAAGAGTTACATGGAATGATGATTTGCCTGTTTGATGTGCCTAAATGCACACATGCGGGAAAGATCCGAGTTTAGAAAAAGGGCTCGTAACAAACATCAGGCACACCGGAGGGTTAGAGAAGGTTAGAAATCTCTTCCGCTTCCACGTACAGCACCCTTACTTACAAATACCCTATTCATCCCACTGCTCTTCAACAGCTGACATTTGAAAGACTCTCAAAGAAGAATAAAGCAATACAGAAAGACAAGACAAAACGCCGATTCAGATAGCAACAGATTATTGCTAAACTTTCTTTTTTTCTTTTTTTTTCCTGTTCCACTTGGAAGTTATAATGAATCAAATCAGTTTCCTACATATCTGCCAAACAAACATCCCAGGGGGTTCAACAACCCTACATGAATTATACAACTTTATCCATTTAAGAGGGAAGCGGAAAGTACGGCTCTCCCTGTGGGTGTGTCTGGTGGACCAGGCAGACTGCAGGGTCACAGTCTGTGACTGATGGCTCACTTCCCTCAGTCCCCCCCCGTTTCTGGGAGTGAAACTGCAGAAGAATACCAGTAAGACCTTGCCTCTATCCAGTAATTTGGGTGTCAAAGATCTCCCCGATTACTCTCACACGCTGTGGCCCAGAGGACGACATACCCGCGGGTCAGTAAGGCATGCTATCTGGTCCTTCAGACAGCGGCCACCTGCGGCTCTTGCAGCCTGTAAACAGATCTCGATGGAGAGGGGCTGCTAGATTTCTACTGCCTTCCCCACGACAGTGGTCATTTAATTACGGGCAGCTGGTGAAACCCAATTTCTATTATACCGTAGACAAGACCGTTCTATACAGTCTCTCTTTAACTCCTCATGAAAGAAATGTAAGGTGCACCGTCAGTGAAACGGAATGGTGAACATCTGTGGATGGGAACATGACTCTACTGAGGTAATCTCTTATATTTTTATCACCGGGCAGAATCAGAGCAAAAATGATAAATCACACATTAAAGTAGAATTTAAAAAATATCCTGACTTGGCAGACAAAGCCAAATAAATATTATTATATGTTTCCAAATGAAAAATTTATTTTGAAACCATCTTCTAAAAATTATACTTATTTCACCAGTAAACCAAAAATAAGTTTTTGTCACTCACTCTTGTTATAAAACTAGTCAAATCAATGCTAAACTGCAGGAAGAAAACGAATGGCTTTGCGCTTACCTCGGTCTCTTGCTTTGTCGGAAAGGAGCACTTCCACCTCCTCATACTCGCGGATGGCATCCAGTATGATACTTCCTTCTTTGCTGAATAAGAACAGCATGGGGATCTTGATGTCATCTGTGTCCTTTCCATCCCCTGCCATCTGGAACAGAGGGGCAGTGTCACTGCTGCTCCCCTCATTGTCATCTAGCCAGAAAAATGAAGACAGCAAACTTAACAAAAACTGTCACCCATTACAAAGGCCTATCTACCCAGTTTAGTACCTGTTGGCAGCATTCACTGTATGCACCACGAACCATAAAAACAAACCTAATTTTTGGGCCCACTAATTCTATTCCTAGAAATTTGCCTGAGAAAATAATTCAACACCAGCAAAATGGCCTTTGCCCACAGAGGCCCACTAAGGGGCTTGCCGTCTGTGCTTGTGAACAACTGTAAGCCACTATACATTAGTGAGCTACTCGATGGAGCACACAGAAAAACAAAATATTACATGAAAAAAGCAGAACATAAAA
Source organism: Mormoops blainvillei (assembly GCA_004026545.1). Classification (NCBI taxonomy): domain Eukaryota; kingdom Metazoa; phylum Chordata; class Mammalia; order Chiroptera; family Mormoopidae; genus Mormoops; species Mormoops blainvillei. The sequence continues at coordinate 126,532 of PVJD01004334.1, read as the reverse complement.
TTCTATGATTATGACCATAAAAATTTCATATGCTTATGAAAATGACTAGAAATGGAAAAATTCAAAGACTTGGTTGGATGACAAAGAACAATGAACGAAATTTTATTGTTGTTTAAGATTTCCTCTAATATTAATATTCTTTTATTATTCTTTTACAGACTCAGACTCTGGAGGACCTGCAAGTGACACGCAGAAAGACTGTGCCAGTTAGCAGCGGGAATGGCCACTCGGGAACTGATGAGCGAAGAGGGAGCGGGCTGGTGAGGGGCTGGAGAATGAAGCAGATTTGCCAGGAGATGCGGAGCTCTGCCCTCTGTCTCAGGGAGGACCCGGAGATAGAGACAGAGGTGACAAACATGAGTTATCATGGGTCCTGATGATTTTTAGTGCCCGATTCCTCTTCCTTAGAATGTTTAATTTCATTTCTCACTCTTGGGCTCAATGAAAACAATCCACTTCCATATCGTAAGCAAGCCTCTCTTCCTAGGCCAGTCTAAATAAACTGTTTCTTACAGCGAAATGATTTCTAAGATAATTTGAACTTCTAGTGCTTGCAATAAAAAAAACTAAGTCTAATTTGCTCATTTATACACAGTTAAAACCACTATAAACCAAACAAAATACCTTATCAGAAACAAAAAAGACTTAGGGAAAAGAAGTTATAACACAAGAAAGTTTCCCTTCAAAAATTAAATTTTCTGAGAATAAGGATCACTGCCTCTTAATTTATCTACTCACAGAACTCAGTATAGGGTTCTATAATAAACAGAAAACCTTTACTTGAAAAACCTTGCAGAGCAGAGAATATGTGAGAATTAGAGGCTTCACCACAAAATAGGGGAGCTCTAAAACCTTCTACATATGTTCCAGGCTTTATTTTTAATATAATCTTACACTCGGTAAGAGATGTTCAAAATGATGTGTTGTCAGGCTATTCTTCAATAAATAAAATCTCAGTGTGGAAAACAGCCAAGGATAAAAGAATGACTTAAGTCAGGCAGCAGCCAACTTTTCGTTTAATTTGTCAGGCAGTGAACATTTGAGGCCTTTCGGCTCTTTGGGGCAGCCACTGCACCACTGCAGCATGAAAGCCGTCACAGATAAGATGTAAACATACCGGCACGGCGTGTTCCAATAGCCCTTCTCTGCAGGAACAGGCAGTGAGCTGGAGCTGGCCGACAGGCAGTAGTTTACCAACCACTGATTTAAGTTATGAAGCAGAATTTTCCTAATACTTACTTAACTGATGAAATTTGTGTATTCATTAAATTACCAACACCAGTGTGTCCATATGTGATAAGCAAAAGGAATAGTAAATACCTTTTCACTGAAATAAATCCTAATGTTTTAAATGGCATAACTTTTATTTACCCTAAATACAAAAAGGCAATCTATCCTAAACAGAAAAAAACTTCAAAATGGATTGATTTCCCCTGTGAGAGAAGCTGTGCAAAAGAACCAACTTCGCGATTCGGATGTGACATCAGGTCTTTTAGCTCTTACTAACTGTGAGCTCCCGGCTTAAAGCACAGAAAAATTCCAATTTTCCCTGACAGTCATAGACTGCTGGTCATGATACAAGTGATTTTCTATGAAAAATAAAAAATTAAAGCACTCTGGTTGAAATACATCAGTGAAATGATTTGAAGTTTGTAATTTCAGCAGGAAAATACCCAAGGAGATAAAAACTTACTAGTAGCTAGTGCTTATAGCTATGACATGTCAGCTATTATGCTAAGAAATTATATATATATTATCTTCAAACTTTATAACCACCTAAAAGATACTTATTACCATTTTCACTGGAGCTCAAAAAATATTCTCCTGAATAAATAGATAAGCTAAAGGCGGGCCAACGTGATACCATGATTTTGTCACAGAGCCAGGAGGTGCCCCGCCATGTGACTGACTCCAAAGCCTAAATCTTTGTGGCAGAATAGATATTTTCAATGGCTCCCACTGACGGTGGCAGGATGTAATTCTTGCCCTTAGGGGGCTCTGGATTCTGTGGACACATTTTCTTATCCATGATATTGGGTGTTTTTACCACTCACCGCTACCCACCTTCACACCTGTCCCCACGTACCTTCAAAAAAGATATGAGACCTACAGAAATTATTAAAAGAGTCACTGGATTACCTATTCACTATGACATCTAGTGAACTAAAAAAAGACACACTTTTTAAATATAATTTTGGAAAACAAAAGGAAAACTCCTAAAAACTACTTCCCTCTAGTCAGCAGGACGATGCTGATGTGGAAGATGACTTACCAATAACAATGCCACCAATGGCCCCCGCATTCTGGATGTTGCGTGCCTTTTCTGCAAACATGCACTGTCCTCTTTGAATCAAAGCGATTTTTCCCATCACTGCCTCGGGGTTAGTAAGTTCTGAACAACCGTTGTATGGTTTACTGCTTGCGACAAATCCTCTTGTCTGTCAGAAATAAAATTGACAAATACTTATCTTCTCAAATCACTATCTAGTCATCAAGAAGTCCAAGATCTAGAGCTTTAGGTAGACCTCATTTTTTTACTAATGAGCTAGAGGCAGACTCACAACACACTCACACCTATACAAAAAGCTGATTTGAAAGATGCTAGTGTAAAAATGTTTTAATAGTCCTCTAGAACAGCGATTTTCAACCTTTTTCTTCTCATGGCACACATAAACTAATTACCAAAATTCTGCGGCACACCAAAAAAATGTATTTTTTGCTGACCTGACCAAAAAAAAAAAAGGTAAAATTTTGATTCATTCAAACTGGATAGCTATCGTTGTGTTGGCTGTTGTCATTTTTTTTATTTAACAGTCTAAGGGCAAAGACGTCAGTGCCCTTGACTAAAAGAGTCAGGTAACATATGTCTTACAAATTCTTGCATCACACCAGTTGAAAATCGCTGCTCTAGAATGTAAACTTCATGAGGGACGGCATGGATCTTCATGGGTTTTATAAACTTGCCAGATAGTAAATATCTAAAATAGTGCCTAGATGTAGCAGCAACTCAGTAAAGAGCTGTTGAATGGATAAATCAATCTATAAACCTACCTAGCTTTAACATACACACTAGAATTTGTCTACATTATGGGTATTAGAGTTCAAAAGGCATGCCTTTAGATTATCAGGATAGTTGGGTTCTGGTTCCAGCTCTGCAACCAGTTAGTTCGACGAACTTATGATCTGTTCAACCACTCAGGTCTTCGTTTCCTATGTTAAAACTAAGAGCTGACAAACTAGCCTCGTGGTCTTCCAGGTTTGCTCAGTGGAACCTCAGCATCTGACACTCTCCAGTCACCTGAGCATCTCGGCATTAAGTCTCCATGTCAGAATTTTGTCCAAAGAAAGGTCTAGCAGTTGTTAAAAAAACACCCGAAAACCATTTTAGATCAATTAAAGATATTACTTTAGAGAAGAGACCAAGAATTGGACAGTATCTGGACAATATTTTAAGTACAATTCTGTAAACATATTGTGTATATAAATTATGATTCAGAAATTTCAAGATATGTTTTTAACTTTATTTTATTCTGGGATATGGAAGATTTAGGTTTCTCTTAATAAAGCTGCTAAGAAAAGAGACTAAGAAATTAGACAACGCTTAAACAATATTTTTAACTCAACTTCGACAAGCACAGTGTCAGCGTACACACCTCTCTGTGCTTAGAGAGGTCTAGCCCAAACTGCGCCGGCCCGGCGGTCAGCACGACCCTGCCAAAGAACGGGTGGGAAACGATCTGCACAGCCCGCGGGGGCAGCTGCTGCTCCTTCTGTTGCTGACTTGACAACTCGATCATCTCCTGCATGAACCTCAGCCCGTCTTCAGCGTCGATGGAACTAGCGGCCTGGAAAAGAAACAATTTGATTCTTTCTGGAAACTTTCATCTCTTTATTTATTTTTTATTTTTGGAAACAAATTCAACTTTTTGATTCCTTAATTACTATTGCACTCTAGTCTTCTGCTCTACATTTTCTCCTTTCAGTTTTGGTCCCTACCAAATATTTATGGCCCGATTCATCCATTTCATTCTAGAAATATTTTCTGAAAATTACATCTGTAATTTTTACCAATATCTTTCACTGTTCTATAAACCACTTTTGACACAGACTGAGAACTGGACTTCCACCCAATGATCAAAAGCTCATTTTGCTTGTTTTCACTACTGTCTCCCTTTTCAAGAAATAAACCTCATACCTGATCCATACTACCTTTCTTTGCAATTATGAACCAAAACCAGATTAAATTCAAAGCATATTTATCATGCAACCCCTCTATTCCAGCACTTGACTGGACACTGGGGAGACAATCTTTAACTTTAAGAAGTTTATATCTAGAGGAGAAAGGCATGTAAAATTAGCTATGTTAAATTTTCCAAGTGGGAAAGTGGACAAGGAAATGACCAGTTCTGCCAGTGTAGATCTGGAAAATATTTAGAATGACATTTGAATGGAGGTTTCACAGAGGAAAAGCTGAAGAATGCCTGACTATAGTAGAGAAAAGATGGATTCCTGCCACTTTACAAGATAAGCCAGTGGGACCTGACAGGAGAGGGCAGAGGAGGAAAGAGAGGAGTTGGGAGACAGAGAAGTTGAAACCTGCACTGAGATGTCTTGTTTTGGTGACTGAGAGGAGCATGGTGCATTTACCAAGATGGAGACACAAAGGAGGAGAGATGGACTGAGGTGGGGGCAGGAAGAGATAATTTAGGTTTGCACAGACTGAGGCTGAGATGCAGAAACGCGTGACAGGTAGATCAAAGTTAGGTTTAAGAGTAAACTTAGGAATCAGGGTTAATATGAGTATCTAAGAAATCAAGTGTACAAAGATGACAGCTGAACTGCAGGAGCAGATGAAACTGCCAAAGAGCAGAAAGAAAACAGCTGACCCAGACTCTGTGGCTGTGCCGAGAGAGGGCTGTAAAGGTGCGAGCGGAGAAGTGGGAGAGGGTGCTGCTGGCATTCCCTGAGGGCCAAGAAGGGGCATGCTGTAAAAAGGGTCAGTCAACACCTGCAGAATAGTTCAACTGTATAAGGATCAGGGGACAACTGGTGGCAATTATGTCACTGGTGGCCTAAATGTCATTAGAGATGCTACTCCCACTACCGAGGAGAGGGTGAGTGACACATATGGAGGCAGGGAGAATGTTCTTTAAGAAAGGATGGATGTGGCAAGAACAGAGATGAGACAAGTCTGAGAGGCAGGGGAGGCTGTGGGAAGTTTGAATGTGAGATTCAGGGACACCTGATTATGGCTCTAGGTTGAAATTATTTAGCAAACTATGTAGTTTTCTCAGAATTAATGTACTAATAAGGTGAATAGTTTAAAGAGCTCGTATTATGAATACTTTTAAAGCAAAAAATCAATAAAAATTTCCCCAAAAGACATGTTATCTTTTTTATGCATAGACAAATGAATGTAAATTTTGATTTCTATAGTGAATAAAATACTTAGATTCAGCAGCTCTTTGGAAACTAAAATAATGTAAAACACAGATATAAACATTAAAACTAATTATTACCTTTTAAGATTATGCTGCAAATAAAAATAATGGAAAGAAAAGGGACTGAGAAACAGAGAACTCAGGTATGAGTCCTGCATCTGACTTGACTAAGCAAGCAAATTACCCCGCCTATTAGAAACTTAATTGGACTGTACTATGAAGGAGCTGAATTAGATGGCTTTCCAACATATTTTCAAGTCCTAAAATTTTGAGTCTCTAAATTTAACCCATAAATTAAAAGGTTTTTAAAAGCCGAACGTCATTATCTTATTAAAGCCAAAAAGACCAAATACGGCAGAGGTGGATCTAATTAGTACAGCAATGTCTTACTTGGATTGCATGTTGAACCAACTGGACTCTCCCATCTTTGAGGTGAATCAAACTCACCCCCATCTTCTTCAAGATTTCTAAGTGCTCGGGGTTAGTGGCCATGAAATCTCTGGCTCTCAGTGGGGGTTTAGCTCCACTCCTGAAACTCTCCTCTCTGCTAAAAGCAATTATAGGCAAGGTTTAAAAAACTACAAGTCAGAACTGGGGAAAAACATAAAGCAAATAAAAATAATGTTAGATACTTGCGAAATTGCTAGTTTTAGAACTAGTGAAAATGGACTAACTGGAAACAGGCATTTGCCTATATATATCTTAGGTTATTAATAAGTGGTATAGCTTTCAAATATAATTACTTCAGTTATAAAATCATGTATATTATCCATAAGGTAGTATTAGTCAAAAGAATTACAGCCATTTGAAAGCACAGAGTACGTTGGCTTCGGGATTTGTTACCACTGATTTCCTCCTTAAAAACCAGATTTTTCTCCCCCTATTTTAAAAGCAAAACAGCCCTGGCTGGTGTGGCTCAGTGGATTGAGCGCCAGCCTGAGAACCAAAGGGTCGCTGGTTTGATTCCTAGTCAGGGCACATGCCTGGGTTGCAGGCCAGGTTCCCAGTAGGGGGTGCACGAGAGGCAACCACATATTGCTGTTTCCCTCCCTCTCTCTCCTTTCACCTCTCTCTCTAAAAAATAAATAAAATCTTTAAAAAAAAAGCAAAACAATAGTTGTATCAATAAATGACAACATTCACTTAATTTTTATTTTTACTTCCTATTAATGGCCTTTCTAATTTAACTACTTGGAAGAAAATGAACTCATTTAGGCCAAAATCTTATTTAACAACTAAGAATAAGCACCTCGTCAAAAAGTAAAATCAAAAGAAAAACTATATTTGCACTACACAAAAACTACAGATAAAAGGACAAATATTTTCTACATATACAAGCTATGTGAAAATATCTGATGAAACTATTCTGTATAAAAATGAGCTATATAAGCTGAAATTTTATGCTGCCCACTGATTATTAAGTACATTAAATAAGATAAATAGAAAATTTTCATAATAATAAAAGACACTGCACAATAAACTTTGCTATCTAACTTTACTAACAGTTTTCATTTTAATCAACGATGACTACATGCCTCAATATTTTTGGTCTAAATGATGACTGTCCACCCGTATATGTCCCTTATGTTCTCTGTCATTTACTAAGAATAACTTTGATAGTAAGAAATATAAGATATCTTACACTCTGATGATGCCTCTAGGACAGCTCTTATCCACCACATTTTTCAAGGGTTCACGGATGCTCTGAGCATACAGTGGATCATTAGGGAAGAGAATCTGAGTATTTGGACAAGTCCAATCAAAGTTACTGTCATCCAGTTCTATATACTCTGAAGTCTACAATATAAAAGAATGTTATATAAATATAAATATTTTACTTAACATTACAGTTTGTTCAAACGATACAGTAAATAAAATGTAAGTGTATATAGGATGCAATAAAACAAAATAAGAAAACATCAAGTGTACTTTTCTTCCTACCATACTACATTTATTGAAGTCTAGTCACAGATTACTTTCCACTTAGAAAAATAAAACAAACACAGAGAAGTAAAATAGAGAATAGGACATGTGATTAAAAAACATAAACATAACCTACTGTGTTCTTCTTAGAGGTACTTTGATTCGTAGTAGAGAGCCAAAGAGGTAAGAGATGAGCTTCTGTTGTGAATATGTAATCTTCTATGTCAAAAATAATATCTTCTTTGTCCGCAAATAACAGGTAAAGATATTTGAACATTTCAGCCAAGAAGAAAGAATCCATTCTAAAATAAGAGGTCACAAATAAATGTAAGAACATAAAAATATCCTAATGCCAACTATCTGAAAGCAAGAGTTCAGGTGAATCTGATCTATCTCAACCAATTTAGATGTCCAAAGAACTAGAGATTATACCCATCCCCTGGTGGTACCAGCCTTGACTCCAGGTGTTTTCCAAAGAAATGAAAAAGACCAGTGTACCTGCCTACCACATAGGTACACTGAATCTTGCCAATACTGCAGGCAAGATTTTCCTACTGGCCTTCCAGTGAGGGAGACTGTTCCATTTCTTCCACAGAGAACCAACAGTCGAGAGGTAATGCAGATAAACGTTATTACTGAGAACCATACCATCTTCATTTAATATGAACTGAATGAGATGAAGTAATAGAATTTGATGAAGTCTATTATGCAGCCATTTAAGTGATAAACAAGAAGGCTTTAAAGGTAAAGGAATCACTTACAAAAGGTTGCATGAAAAAAAAGTATAACACAAAATTGCATAGAGTATAACTTTGTAAATACTTAAATAACTGTCAAGAAGGGAATGTGGAAAAATAAAAGGGATAAAAACATGTGACGTTAAGGACCATTTAATGTTATAATGTTTTAATAAACAATTTTTAAAAGCTTTAATAAAATTAAATGTGGCAGAAAAAGAGCACAGTGATTAGATGGAGTGACAGTAATATGGAACTTAATTAAAGGACCACCTCCCAAAGCATCCCAGCTTGACAGTAATAAATAGCTTGCAGTTTGCTAGACAGGTTGCATAGTTTCATACCTCTGGCCAAGCACAATTCCTGGCACACAATAGGCACTCAATACACATTTAATAAATTGAATGCAAGTTTAAACAGCATTACTCAAGAATGAACTGGAGAGGTCGTGAGACACGGTGATAAAGAACATGGGCTTCGGAAACAGAAAGGACCTTCCACTGACTACTTGTGTAACCATGGTGATATCATAGAGTGAACTTCAGCACATTCTTCTGTAAAGAACATGACCATTACCCATCTAACACTGGTGTAAAAACTCAATGAGATACTATATGTCCATTATTTAGCATAGAACCTGACATATAAATGAGCTCAAAAACAGAGCTATCATTATTTCCCCTACATAAAAATCATGTTTTACTTTGAACCAACGACTCACCTGTCATGCTTCACAACCTTTTTGAACATTTTAGATGTTAATCTTTACAGAACAGATAAAATACTTCCCTATCAACCTGCAGTACACCTACAATGATTTAACATTTTCTGAAGGACTGACAATTGTTATCATGAGCAAATGCTAGCTTGGAAACTGCAGACTCATATGCAGCATGTGGATTTATGACAATTCTAGAAATGATTATGAAACAGAGAGAAACATTTGGAAACACTTGGAAAAGAATAAAGGCATGGTATGGTCACTACCTATGAGCTGGGTAAAGCTAGCAAGTTGGGTATCTTATGTGTCTAGTTTGTATTAAAACACAATAAACATGTATACAAATGCAAACACACAGGCATTAAAAATGCCTGGAAGATTGTTAATCAAATTTCCAACGGTGGTTATCTTAGGGTGGGCAAGTAGAGAAAGTGTCTTAGGGAAGGTTTTCAAATTCTTTTTGCCATTCAGATTCTTTCCAGTGATCATCTACTATTAGGAAAATACAGATACTTCCATTTGGAAACTGTGTGTGTGGACAACGGGGAGCCCGACGACAGCACTGGAAGATCCACCAGGGAGGAGGCGGCCAAAGACGGAAAGTTTGTAACGGGAGGCTCTCAAGTGCCACACCATGAGCTGTGGTAGCCAACATTCTTTCCAAAAATTTAGGTGGAAGGGGTTTAAGGCGTGCTTATCTAAACTGCAGATCACTACAAACAAGAAGTTTAGCTAATATATTAAATGGCTGAGATGAGATTCAAGCTCTCTTTTTGGTCAAAAAGCACTAAAAAATAAACCCCAAAAAGCCCATGAAATTTTGCTGGGATAAGTATAAAGTTGTAGGTTTACACTAAAAAAAGCCAGTTGCTCAAGAGCAGGGTGGGGAACACCCGTTGTCACCAGGCCATAGTTAAGCATCTGAGGTCAACTGGCCACAAGTTCACTGTGAGTTGAACATAATAAAACTGCTTAAAAACCCAAAGCACATCCAATAACACAATATGACGAGATCAGTAGTTCTCAACCTTGTCTTGGGCCAAGTGCGTCAGAGAGGTGCACACCGCCATGAGTGAGTCAATGAAACAGCAATCCTCAATTGCACAGAGTGTAAGCCCATCAGCCCCTCTGAAAATGAGCAGCCCTGTGCCTGATCCAGACGGTGACAGTGCTGTTGTGCCAGGCACATCTTGAGTTTGGTTAATGCTGGACATGCTATTTTAAGAGACACTGTATATGCTGGAAAACAATCAGAATGGAGCAAAGGCAGTGGGGTAAGAGGTCCAGAAACAACGTCATATAAGGAATACTCAGTGGGGTGTCGGGGATATTAAATTTCGAAAACTGGAACTTGCTCAACAGTAAACCATGTCTTTCCCTGTAATACCTCAACCTGCTACTCCTCTTTCTACTGTAGCACCTATCACATGGTTGTAATCAATGCTTTACACACTTATTTTCTTCACTGACTACAAGTCGTGACAGGACAGGGACTGATTCTAATTTATCTTTCCATCCTCAAGTTTATGTACAGTGCCCGGCATACAGTAAATGATTAATTAGCATTATAGTCAAAAGCCAATCTGCCTTGATCAGAGCTGACTTAGACCTTGGGCAAGTTCCCTAACTGTTCTGCGCCTTGGTTTCTTCATGTGTCAGATGGAGATTGGGACAGAAATTCCACATCAGAAGGTTGCTGTAAACATCAAAAGTGCTCAGTCAGAAGTGCCTAGAATGCAGGAAGCAGTCAACAGGCATTACAGGTGAGTACACAGGCTATCTGCTTTCATTACGTGCTATCTGTTATCTGCATACTGCTTTCAGAAGCCTATCCATTTCTCACCCAGCAGCTGAGGTCAGGAAAGGGGGTCCCAGGACTAGTAACTATTACCTAAGAACTTCGAGTGAAGGACCAAGGGACAACACTGAGTAGATGAAGGACACAGGATTTTCCCAGAAACCTTTCAGTGACTACCACATCCCAATTTGCATTTCAAGTCCCTTTAATATGTGTCACAGCACTTATACAATGTTTTGAAGCCTGTTTACCTGCCTGTCCTCTGAGAGTCAATGACAGAAAAGACATGTTTCCGTAACATTAATCCTCAAAAACTAGCATAACTCTGGCACATAAGATGCCTTGGTAAATACCTGTGGAATGAACATTTGCTAACCCAATGAACAAATAAGATTCACTGTTCTTTTAGAGGTGTGTTGTTGTGTCCTGGACAGTTAAAATACCAGATTAGTGATCTCAGAATGTCTGAAATGCTAGTGAATATCACATTAACCAAAGCATGCTTTCCATATCTTGAGCAACTCGTGCCATCCATATCTATCTAGTCCCCAATGGGACAGAAGCTGCCAATCCCCTTTCCTAGCCCACTAACTCAGCAACACAGTAAGAACACACACATTAACCACAGTACTGTTTTTGAGGAGTTCTTGACCAAACACAAATCATAATCCAGATTATTCATCATCGCTTTGATAATTTCTAACATTTTATATACTATAAAAAAATTATTAACAAAGGAAAAATAAAACCTCAATATTCCTACCACTCCTAATATCAAGGTTCTGATATTTAACAATCATTTGATCATCTTTTTAGAAATCATTTGCGCATCTACTATATGCCAGGCACTATGATAAAAATAAACTTTTCAAACAATTTAAAATGAGCCTATTCCAGAGAGTTTTAAAAATAAAAGCAACAAACTAAGGTTTGCAGTGTCAATACCCTCTGCGAAAGCATTAAGCACGTCCGCATTGTAACTGACAGTTGTGCTTTGGGAATGTTTTACCTGTCCTCATGACTTCCAGTACGGACGTCCTTCATGGCAGCAAATCCGCAAGGCACTCTGGCGTATTTATTTAAATTCTCAATAAGTGTTTTCCCTACTTCAAGGTAGTACGGGTCTCCTGTAGCCTATTAAAAAGGAGAATATATATACATATATATAGCTTATACATTACCACACATTCACTTGTCAAATATTTATTGAGAACCTGCTAGGTGCCAGGCGTTGTAGCGAGCACTGGGACTCAAGTTACACAGAACCCGGCTCTGAAAACAAGCCATGGAATCTGCTTTATAGAATTAAACATGCAATCGGAAAGCCACCCAATTGTATATCTTAGCCTTTACAGTAAGTTTCTAACGTCCCAAAAGGTTTCCTGATTAACGGAGGCAAGAGACATGCTTTAGAAAGCAGCTCCGGAGTATAAAATTCCTCTTTAAAGAAATGATTACAGGAATATCATGAAAAGGCATAAAACTCAGGTGTCAGTTCTTGCATCTTTCAATAACTCTATGAGCTAGATGAATAAAAACCCTGATATATCCAACCGTTATACTTGAACAAGGGCTTTGAAAACCCAATACAATTATAAGACAGTGAGATATACAACAGAGAATGGGGGGTGGGGGACTAAACAGCCAAAAGGAAGGTCAATTAGCTTACTTTATACAAGAAGTAGGTACTTTCTGCAAATTCTGGTCTTAAAGGATGTTGAGCCCAATGTACCCTGAAATCTGTGGTAAATGCCTAGACAAAAAGATATTCAAATAGGCAAAAAAGGTGATTAAAAAATAATAAACTAGGTCTAGAATATATAGTGGTATATAAATTAGATCATAAACAAGTAAAAATAATTAAAATACTGATACAAATTTTCACCTATAAAATAAAAATCTTCACTGCTTAAAATCACAATTCATTTTTGCTACGGTTCCTGTTATTACCAATTAAATGAAACTTAAATCATCATTTTGGTTACTAGAAGCTTGGAAAAAACTATGAAAGTGAGTAACGACACTACATGGGTCCTGACAGTCCCATGTAATTGTGTTTTCTTCTTTTTCCTTAGCTCTGCTTTTTCTCTTAATTAAGTCCCTAGTTCTCCTATTTCTACTTTTGCTTATGCTTTCTTTTATAACCTCAAATCCTCTGTGGAATAAGGAAGACATTATTTAAAAATAAAATTAGTCTCACTTGAAATGTATTCAGCAACAGAGCCAACTGATTTAAAGGCAAACGAAAACCCTTATGAGAACCAAACAAAACTTCATTTGTCATAACATGTATTTAGTTGATGCCTTAGTTTATTTTGAGGGAATATGAATTTTCTACAACGCTCAGTGATATTCACCTGAAGGCTAATAAAATTCTACTTTCTATAGCAAACCCTCTGGGATGCAATCCTAAGCACCTGGTGGGATGCTTGGGTTTCTGCAAGAGGGCAGTGAATGAGCGGGGAGAGAATAAGGGCATACATGAATCTGGAAATTCTTAATGGTTCATTTCTGGAAAGCCAAAATGTATGTTATTAAAATCTTGCCATATGAAGCTAGCAAGGATATTTATTACTGACACAAAGTACAAAACTTGGGGAGAACAACTGTCGGTCAGCAGGGGAAGAGCTGCATTCCCCACACTTCCAGGGGCCGTGTATGTGTGACCAGCAAGAGAATATTATTTCTACAAAATAAGCTTTAGAAAATAAAAAGTAAAATGATCTCCCTGGAGGGTATATGTAAAAGTTAGAATGAAATAATGTGGAATGTCATAGATTAGCAAAGGCTGAGAAACTCTAATTCAGGATATCTTTTTACATAAAATTAATAAAAGTGTCAGAATTACCATAAACTAGACTTTTCTCAATACATGAAGGGAAAAACACATACCATAGGTTGTAAACCAAAAATAAATTCATTGAACTATTTAACCAAGAAAAAATAAATAGAAAACAATAGCCAATCTTGAAGATGGACATTTTCTACCTTTAAATTTAAAATTTACAGCATATTTAAATTAGAATTCCAAAAATAATTTGCTTACCTCTGGCAGAAAGTTGTGTTTTTTAATCACCTGATATAACATTTCATGAGTTTCAATAGCAGGTCTAATATCCCCCTTTAAAACCTAGAAGTCAACATAACAACAAAATTACTTGATTTTTTAATCTATAATCATTTTATAAACAGGAAAAATGTAGCTTAATATAATTTTAAAATGTGACTCTGGTAATTCAATTTCAGCGACTACAAATGAAGTTAGTTATAATCATTTTACTTTAATATTAGGAAAAGAGTTTTTGGGTCTTTTTACCTGCAGACCTGGAAAAAAGGCAAGCAAAGCATCCATCCAAGTGCGAGCATTCAGCATTGGCTTGTGGATATGAACGTCAAGGAGGAGCGGGGGCTGGCTGATGTACCGCATGATGGCGTCATAGTGCTAAAAGATCACAGTATGTGTTCAGGAGAGGAGATAGAAAGAGAAGAGCTATTCTAAACGCAGCATTTCATTAAACACCACTGTCAAGAAATTAAACCTGAATTCATATACTCTAAATAAATTTATGACACCATTATTATATATGTTTAAATTATTTCAGATGGAAATCTTTCCAAAATATTTGGTATATACTCCCCTGTGTTCTTTAACTCTGAAAAGGCTGCAGTTAATCTGGGCCCTTCTAGGGGAGAAGATCCGAATACGGTTATCCCGTGGGATTAGCCCACGGGTAATATACCCTTGTGGTCCAAGGATGCTCTCACATCCTCTTGAAATACAGTTACAGGCTCCTAGAGCAACAGAATCAGTTTTGTTTTCTCCTGTGTCCAGGAAGTTTGGGCCCTCCTTGGCTAACAGTGTCCTGGTGCTCACTGTTACCCAAACTAATGCATCTCATCTCCACTGCTACTCTTTCGATCTGCTATGTCTGCCTTTTAGGCTTATAAAAACTCTTTCCCCCCCTTCTTTTACCTTCTTCTCCTAGTTATTCCTCAGCTGTGACAACAGCAATTTGAGCTATTAGAGTCCCTGAATGATAATGAGCCAAAATAAAATCTGTCCTCATTCACCTCAAGGTAGTCTTGTTATAATCCAACTGATTTATTAGTACTTACTAGTTTGTTTTTCTTAACTCATCTACTATTTAATCACTCCATATGCATTAACTCATTAACTCATTTAATCCTCCCCAAACTCTATAAAGAGTACTAGTACTCACATTTTGTGGAGGAGGAACAGAGGGAAACAGTGTAAAGTTATTTGCCCAAAGTCACAAAACCAGTGGTACAACCAGGATTTAAACCCAGGCAGAAAAACTGCTATACTTTTAACCACTACATCATACTATCTCAGAGTAATGTGGGTGAACTGATGGGTGGGCAAAGAAATGGTAAGTTATTTCAAAATGAACAGTAATATAGCTGATGAGTGTGCTGTATTAATTTCAGTTTCCTTCGATTACAGACAAAGGTGATCCAATCAGGTTCAATAATACCCCCCTATTCCCCTAAAAATATGCTTGAGGCTCTGATCCAGACTTAAGACTTACAGGCCTGCCTTTGAAATGAATACCCAGTAGATTCTCCAAGTTTCCAAAGCCCTGTTGAGATCAAGGTCTATGCCAAACTTCCAAGATTAAAAAAAAAAAGAATTCAGGGAGAAAGCTAACTAATAATTTATTCCAATGAATTCTCCTCCTTGTATGAAATATTAGGTAAAACTCAAATCTACATATTTTATTACTTACAGGCAGATCTTGAAACCCTCTGATTAAGAAATAAAAATAAAACTATTTTTGTAAACTAATTTTTGGAATGTATGTAGCTTTTACACTCTCCCTGCGCAACATCATCAGGAAATACTGACAAAAAAAACCCTACTACACATTTAAAAATAATTATTCTCAGAATGTCACTCAGATAATTGAGTCTCTATCAAAATCTGGTACTCAAATGAAGTTGGCTCTAGAGTTAATACAAAATTGGATCAGCTTACCGTATTAAATCTTTCCAGAAAACTGTCATCTCCGAGCAAGACATAGGCTTTCAACAGATATTCGTAATAGGAATCAATGCCTGCTCCAACTCCACTGTCTATGGAAAATGCATATAAATGAGAGTCTTTATTAAGCTAGTCAAAAATTCTGTTAGAGAGTACAAATGAGGGTACTAGCACACTAAGAATGAAAAATTAGTCTAAACATGAAACTGGTTAAAGTACAAATTACACATTTACAGAAATATTAACCCTGCTATATGAATAATAGTTCCTTTGCTAATAGTTCATATATTTAAAAATGCTACTCTGCAAAATTGCTTACAAAGGTCTTATTTAAAAGCAGGAAATACTAGCTTTAAGAAGTTTTTTAAGTTCATTTTCTCAGTGAGGAATTCCAAAGAGGAAGCACTAAATTATGCATTTTTTTCTATCAGACCCTTATTCAGGAAGACATCAATCTTTAAAGTTCTAACAGGTATGAAAACAAGAGTGCTACTATTTGGAATTGCGTGTTCTAGTTGCTAAAATAAGCACTGATTGTTGGTTTCTTCCTCCAAGATCATCACAGAGGTCCAAAGACAGAAGCTAATAAGAAAATTATGAAACCTGGTGGCAGGGGGTGGGGACGGGACAGAGGGGAGAGGGAAGCTTTGGCCTGGAGCAGCGGCGGCCTGGAGCAGCGGTGGCCTGGAGCAGCGGCGGCCCGGCACGGCTATGAAGGGGTCAGACAGGACGGACCCTGCTGGAGCTGTGCTCTTGCTTCCCTCCCAGCATGGCCTGACACCCTGTCTCCTCCCACAGCCGCCACGACTCATCTCTGACCTACGCCCCAGGTACTCTCAGGAGTAAAACCAGCACGGTGCACACAGAGGCCCTGCGTGAGAGACGGAACAAAGGACGTCGGGACTAACTGTAGACACCCCCTTCCCCACCGTTTCCCTTCCAAACTCCTAAGGCTGCTGAATTAAAATCTAAATTATAATTACAGTTAAAATCTTAGAAATTCCCATAAGCAGGGCACATTCCAGGGCCACCAAATCAGAATCTCTAGGGTTCCTGGCACTGGTTTTTTTTAAAGCTTCTCAGAATTCATCCCTAAAATCACTGGGCTGGATAGGAATTGGAATATGACCTTGCCACAAAGTAGGCAACAAGGAAATATGAACTTATTGGCCCAAAACATTTAAGAACCAAGATTTTAAAAAAAACAACAGAAAATACTAGAATAAGAGTTTAACAGAAGAAGAAAACTTAGAACAGGTATGCCAAAAAATTTAAATTGTTCTAATGAATTTATATTAAAGCAATAGGGAAGATATTAGCAAAACAAAATATGAAAAAATTTAATTGAGCAGAAATATATGGAATAAAAAATATAACAGTTAAAATAACATCACAGATGGGAGATAAAGCTGAGGAACATATTAGCAAACTGGAAGACCACAGGCAGTCTTCTTACAGAAGAAAAACAGGGCGGGGGAGGGGAGAATATACATATATGTTAAGATATATGGAGGATAATAATAGAAGTAATTTACATAAGAGAAACTACAAAAAGGGATAAATAAAAATGAAAAGGATAAAATAGCTAAAAAATAAGGACCAATTTTTCAATGATTAAAAACAAAGATTTTAAACAGAAAATGTTCAGAGAATGCCAATAGGAAAGATGAAGAAAATTCTACACACCTAAAATTATAAAAACATTTTTAGAAATTTTTCTTTGGCTTTGTGCTCTTAATCTTCTAGAAAGAAAGAGTAGGTTATATACAAGGGCGTAGAAATCATAATAATACCAGATTTTTAATAGGATATAAGAAGACAACAGAGTTGTATTTTCAAGGACTTGAAACAAGAGAATTTAAAATTATTCCAGCCAAACTGTCACTCAAATATGAAAACACAGTGAAGTTGTTATTAGGCATATAAGGCCACAGAGACTATTAAAAGCTACTGAAAAAAGTTTGGGATGTTGCAAGTAATATACAAAGTACAAGTGACCAAATACCTTGATAAAGTTGTTCTCTTTAAAGAAAGAGGGAGTGAGACCAAACGAAAAAAAGATGTACTAATAATGAATAGAACACAATATCTATATAAATCAACATAAAGCGGGATGAGGATTGGAGTGGGGCAGGGAAAAAGGGATAGGAGAGCATGCTAAGGTTCATGTCTTACTAGGAGGCAAATACAGGGTTCAATGAAAAACAAACAAATCAAAGAGAAACGGAAAAGGTGGGGCACTGAAATAATAAAGATGGTGTAAGTCCAAATATAATTGCAGAGGTGGGGAGAGTTGAGGATCATATGCAGAAGTAATAGGTTGTCGAGTAGGCTGCTTCTGTAATAGATGGTCTTTTGTGGGTGCTTGTTACATATTAAAAATGGCTAAGTAAAATGGGCCATGCATGGGCTAATGACGAGAGTGTCACAGGCCAACAATTACAACTAATTTAAAATTATGATTAATTTGCACCTGAGTTCCAAAGCAAGTTAAAAAAAAAAGAAGAAGAAGAAAGAAGAGAAAAATTGTAGAATTCTAAAGCCAGGGCTCAGATTAGTTTCAGAAACCATTTAGATAAAACTTAGAAATATTTAATACAATACTGAATAGAGGCAATGCTTTTAATATGTTCATATTAATAATTATATTTTTAATTTATTTAATAACAGGCAGTTCTTTTTTATTTATATGTAACAATATAAGCCTTTCAGGAAACAGAAAAATAAGTAAGCAAGATAATCTCATTAGGAATATCTAGTATACTTCCATTCATCTCTGTTTGTTGTATACGGTGTCTTACAGAGATAAAATCACATTCTTTATACAATCTTGTATTCTGTTTGCTCATATAATACAGTTATGTGCTTTGTCTCACGATTTGAATTCACTTTAATAAGGACTGGCAATAAGACTGTTAAACACAGAGGTCCACTTTACATCTTCAGGTGAGATGGCTACGAAGTCTTGATGGCTGAGGCCCTCAAAGAAAGTAGTTCTACTGTTTCATTTATACCCTCTTAAAAAAAAATTACTTTTAGAGAGAGGAGAAAAGAGAGAGAAGGGGGAGACACAAACATCAATGTGTGGTTGCCTCTCATGAGACCCCTTGGGGACCTGGCCCACAACCCAGGCAGTGCCCTGACTGGGGATCAAACCAGGACCCTTTGGTTCATAGGCTGGCACTCAATCCACTGCGCCACACCAGCCAGGGCTCATCTATGCCCTCTTTCTATAATGCTATACCCACTAAGGTATGAAACATAACACTAAGTTGTCTAGAAAAAGTGTGCTATTGTTTGGCACACCAAGGAAAAAAATCAGGCTACATTAGTTATAATTCCAGCCATCTTGTGAGAAATACTGCTTCATACTGTCCCACAGATAGTTTTGACAAATGAAAATCCTTTATTTCCCAACCATTCTGGGGATGTGAAGGTTTGATTTAAAAAAGCCCAACTTACATACCTTTTCGTACCCAGTCTCCAGTATGAATATTTATAGTCACACCCACTAAATTACTACTTCGCTGTCTTTTTTCCCAGAGAAAATCAAGAGCTTTCCTTGCATATTCCTATAATTAAAAAAAGAAAAAGCATACTTTAATAACTTCATGTCTCCGGCAAACAAGAAACAAAGAAACAAAAATCAAAGGTCCATAGCATATTTTAAAGATTAACTAAAATTTCTAAGATAACCATTAATAATACATGTCACATTTCCTTACAAGTCAAATCTTGGCTCTTTTTCAGCCAATTAAGTCTAGTTAAAAAGAATGACTCTGAAAATGCTATTTAGTGGCCATGATCTCAGTTTGAAACCATCCGGGTTCATTTACTCTTGTAGTACAAGTTCACATTCACACACACATATTATTAAATTATGTTAATTGCTGGCATAATTAAATGCACTTGATAAAATAATTTCTGTCATTTAAATGCAAAATGAAAATCTCCTTAGATACTCTTATTTAGAAAACAGGAGGAGCTTTGAAAGCTTGTACATCATCTTTAAAACACAAACAGGCATTTAAGATCCCACTTTTTTTTTTTTTTTAAGAGAGAGGGAAAGGGTGGGAGAAAGAGAGAGAAACATCGATGTGCAAGATACAATGATCGGTTGCATCTCACACACCCCCAACTGGGGACCTGGCCCACAGTCCAAGCATGTGTCCTGACTGGGACTCGAACCACCAACCTTTCGGTTCACAGGCTGGCACTCAATCCACTGAGCCACACCAGCCAGGCAAAGATCTCACTTTTTCAACTCTTCTTTGTTACAGAAGAGTCAGTAAATCAACTGGTATTCATTTGACAACCAAACTTTTAACCTTATGATAACAGTTTCTTTTCTTTTTTTTTTTCATTTATTTTTATCCATTTGAAACTAAATTGAAATAATTTCTGATCAAATTCTTGGTTTTGGACACGTACAGGATAGTTTCGAAGTTAAAATTAACTTGAGAGCATAAATCTATTTAGCATTGCAGAGGTTCTAAAAAGAAAGAAATCATCAAATCAATGCGTCACCTTGCAGATTTTTAATTTTTGATTCAAACTACTTATGCTGATTTTTTAAAACAAGGCAGATTACAACTTTAATTACATGCTATAATTTCAGAGCTGGAAAGTTTCATAAAGATTATATTTCCCTATACTATTCTACAGCTAAGAAAACAGTACTAGTAAAATCAAAGATTTAACCCAAGTTTAAAACTAAATTATAGGACAACTAATATGAGAATTCAGATCTCTTTACAGATTAGACCAAAAGTTGGCAAATTTCTTCTGACAAGGGCCAGGTAGTTAGTATTTTAGGCATTGTCACAATTTTTCAACTGTGTCACTGTCGCACAAATGCAGCCACAGACAAAAATAAATAAATGAGCATGGCTGTATTTCAATAAAATTTTACTCACAGAAACAGGCACCGGCTAAATTTGTCTGAAGACTACAGTTTGCCAATCCTGTATTAGACTGATGCTTTATCAACATCATTAGGTGGCTTTTCTTGCAATAAATTACTGACCAAGAAGCTTAAAAAAAATCATGATTTCAACAGATTTACTAATAAATACAAAACAGCCTAGTGGAAAGAGTGTGGGCTTTGAATTCAGAAAGTCATAGATTCTAATTCCACTTCCATTCATTCATCCACTAGCTATGCATCTTACCCTCTTTGAGCCTCCCTTTCCTCCTCCATAAATGCATCAGTATCTCAGAGAGTCTGTAGTTCAGGTTAGTGTGCAAAAGTGTCTTTTAATAGTTAACAAGGTATAGAATAAAAATTAAACCAAACATGATAATCTGTCCGTGAGATACTTTAGATGTATGTATACACACAGACTACACTCAGATCCAGTGTCTCTAAAGCTGATACCTATTCCCTCTTTTTGCTCATTCTATGTGCACCATTTGATGGATTTTGTAAAGCCTCCAGTCACACATTTTTAAAAAGAGGGTGTTTTGTGTTAGTATTGTATTCTAACACCAAGCTTAAACAATTAGATAAAATTTTCTTTAAAAGTGTGAGACATAGGTAGATCACAATAAACTACTTGGGGGACATTAAGTTTTTTGGATAATGAATAACATTTCCCTTGAAGTAAACAAACAAAGATAAGACTCTCCATCAAGACTTGAGTGCAAAAATTTCATCATGTTTTAGATTAGTGAAGTTTTCAGAAATGCGTCAGGCCACCTGAAAGTCTGACAAATAAAACATGAAGACATCGTATTTCATGTAAGATGTCTGTGCTATCAAAGTCGCTGTAATGTGGCTAAAAAAATCTAAGAATAAATCTAAATTTTATAGTTTATGAAAAAATGCAAAGTTGTATTTAATGTATTTACCTCACAATGACTTCTATGTTTCTGATAACAACTGTGATGGAATTTACACAAAAGTTCACTAAAATAACGGTAATTCTGACTGATAACCCTAGTAACTGACCAATAGAAAAAAAGATGTAAAGTTAGTTATGCCCAATACCCAGGAGATCAAAGACTATGAAAAGCAAACCTCAAATATTGTGGCTCCTGTGAATCGACTTAAAGCAGCAAACTCAAGGATCAAGGTACCTGCACATGCTGTACAGGTATCGGTCTCAGTTCCTGTCCGGGCTTCTGGTTTTCTGATACCAAACTTTAAATTAATCTAAATAAAATCAGAAGATGGTTATTAGCAATTAAAGAGATAATGACTCCTGAATAACAATATTTTTCAACCAAGGCTTCTTAGCAGCCCTGGCTGGTGTGGCTCAGTGGACTGAGTGCCAGCCTGCGAACAGAAAGGCTGCCGGTTCATTTCGCAGTCAGTGCACATGCCTGGGCTGCGGGCCAGGTCCCCAGTTGAAAGGCAACCCATCGAAGTATCTCTTGCACATTGCTGTTTCTCTCACTCTCTTTCTCCCTCCCTTCCCCTCTCTCTAAAAGTAAAATCTTTAAAAAAAAAAAAAGACTTCTTATCAAAACATGAAAATAATTCACAGAAATAACGAAGTACTGAAATTCAATCTGATGATCTTTATGATTTTCCAATTATCTAGGGAAGTATATTCTATGCACACAATACTCAGGGAATAAATAAGTTTCCATTTATTTCATTTAGTTCCTTCCTTGATGATACTGAAATTCAGTATCATTATAAAAATCACATAGCGAAAATAACTTATATAACAATTCTATTTGTAGGACAGTTTGAACTGATTAGTACAAGAAAACAGAACTAAATAGATCAGCTCTAGAAGAAATTAGATTTAATTGAGAATTTGCGAAAAACCAGTACTATATTAAATAGTTCTTCATAGAGAAAACACTGATTAAGTAATGGTATGTATTTAAAATTTTGTTTCCAGGTTTAAAAAGTTTTAAAATATAAGTATATTGACTTGCTAATAGGCTAACAAATAACACAAAAAAATTTCTTTTCCCAGGGTTATTTTGTTTTATAATTCGAAGAGAGCCATCCTGTCTTTTTATAATACCACATTATAAACCTGGACTAACCAAACTGACCAGAAACTGATTAAAAATAGAATGTTTTTCTGTAGTCCAAATAAATAACCAAAACCCAAGCACATGCCAAGGATTTAGCATAAAAACAAAAAAATCAAATATTAAACACCATGAGTATGCTTCCAAATCAGTTCTTATTCAAACTGTTATAAAGAGAAGCTCAAATAAATTTATTTCTACTTATGTGCAGAAATCAATTGCTGGATGGGCCTGTTACCTTAACAGTGTCAATCAGCAGACTCTAAGAGTACCTGAGCAAGGGGACAGGGGACATCAACAAAAAACACCAAAAGCGAAATGCAGGTGAGACATGGGTCGCTATGTTGGGTTCGGCGCTACAAAAAACGGTTCCGTTTTTTCCTCATTAAACTGAAAAAAGGACGATAACATACTATAATGGCAACAGTACAATGACACGTGCTTTTATACAACACTGAGGAACCACAAATGTAGAAACTTTCTAGAGAACAACTGGGCAATAAGTACCCAAAGTCTTAAAAAGCATTCCCTATTTCTGTGACTTTATTTCTTCTTCTAGTACTGTATTCTACGCAAGAAATAAGTAAAAAGATGTGTATAAAGAAGGGCTATTTAAAATATTAAAAACTAGACATTTAAGTAAGAGATTTAATACTAGTCTATTTAAAAAAAAGCGTTGGTTACTGTCCACTAACTGGAGGGGTAAAATCGATAGGCTGTAACGTCCAATTTGAAAAGCACTGTTATCTCCAGCCAGAAATGTTCTGAGGAAGGAAATGAGTGTTACTTGACTTGTGTTGGTAAGAAGTTATTCCAGATTACAGAGATGTACGCTTGAAGGCACAGCAATAAATAAATAAATAAAACTAAAACAAAAAAATAAAACCCTAGGTGGTTTGAGGCACACTAATAGAGTGTTCTGAAATGGAATGAATACTCATTTCACTGAGGCTCTGGGTATGAGAGAACATCAGAGGGGAAATTGATTGCCAAACCATAAGGGATTCTGAAAGTTAAAAGGCACTTAGTACAATGGGGAGAGTCGGTAAAATTTGTGAGGGTATTTTGATAAAAATGGTTTAGTAATATTAATTTTTTAAGGCTCTGAAGCATAAACCAGAGAGAAAAGAGTAAGACAGGAATTTACAATAGCTTCAGAATGAAATTATATCAGTTTCAACTTGCACAGTAGCAACAAGAAAAAAAAACTCAGTAAGCTTGGTAATGGCTGAGGTGTCAGACTTGGATAAGAGGGAGGGAGGAATAGTGTTAATAAAGAATGAAATAAATCAGAAGAGAGAGTTCTTTCTATCTTCAATGGCTTCTTTTCCTCCACTTTAAACATAACTTTTTTTTCTTGGGGGGAAAAATACAAAACTCCTTCAAATGACTCTGCTGCCAACTCTCTTTAACCAACAGAGAAGAAATCTCAAAACAAATGGTCCTATACTCTCCCTGACCCTTCTTTCCCCTTTATTCTACCACATTACATCTTCAAGGCTCTCTCTGCACCTAGTTCCAGTATCTTCTAGAACATCTCTCCTACTGAGGCTATCTGTTACACAATACGCTACTTTGTGTTTTCCTCCCGCATCTCTGCTCTCTCCTTCTCCCGGCTCCACTGCCTCACCATTCCCGTCGGTCCTGTGTCCTCTCCCTATCCCCTCCTCTGGACAGCTCACACCTGGCCTCACTACTTCAATTGTATCTTTAGCACAAATCATTCTGTGCCCAAACTGTAGTCTGGCACAGCTTCTTCCTTCCACAGCATGATCTAATGTGTGATGGGTGACACATGAAAGGCTTAAAGTCATCTAAATTCGCACAACACTTGAATCCAAATTAACTGAAATGTCAATATAAATTTGTTATCTAGCTATGAAGCACTTTTCTCCAGCCTCAAACACATAAGGAACAATGGCTCCAATCACAAAAATTCATTGTTGGTTTTTATTTTAAACATCATGGGAGTATATAAACGCTTCTGTATTTTTCAAAATTACTTACTCTTGGATAAGGAAGGCCGCTGGTAGTATTGAATGCTGGTAAAAGTTTGTAGCCCAACTGCTTGGCCATTTGCAGAAGTTCGTCATTGTACCACTGCATGTACTCGCCCTTTTCTTTCAGCATGATTGCTAGTGAGTGTCCACCCAAAAGGCCCCTGCAGTCACAGAGATGAAACATTATTCCCATCTTACCGGTACCTGCAAGTCACCACCTAAAAAGATGTGGGTGTCCTGCTGGCAACAACTTTGAACACACAAGGAAAGGCCACAGAAGAACTTAATTTCTTACCTAACTCTGGTTACTCATTTATGGCAAACCTTTATAACTGCATAGCCAGTATAAAAAAGAATACAGATGTTCTACCTGTTGTAAAGTGTTTGGCATTCTTTTTCTTTTTTTGTGTATTTTATTGATTATGCTATTACAATTGTCCTGGCATTCTTAAAAACCTTAAGTTTTCTTAAAGTAAAGAACATCAAAGAAGTCACTTATTTTAACACATCTGACAAAATTAATTTTAACAAAATTTAAATTTAACTTAACTAATATATCATGAAAGCTTTAACTCTTAGTGTAACATTAAAAAATAAAAAAACAACTCCCAACTCACATTAAACGTAATAGATTAATAAACTGAAAAGTCACGTAACTATTTCTTAAATTTTTTTAATTTTTAAAAATTATTTCTCAAATTTAATTGAATAGACTCACTTTCACAAAAGGAAATGAGTTACAATAACATAAGACTAAACTTATTAAATATAAAAATTAATAATGTTGAAATTTGAGTTAATAAATCCTGTAGTTCCATATTTTTAAATGTTCCAAGAGTATTTCAAATTGTGCAGGTGAAAGGTAATCCTATAAATTTATTTTCATTTGGCCTGAAGAGGCGCTGACAAAGGGTAGCAAACTATATTGCTCGTGAGAAATGTGTGATGTAGCTAATATGCAAATGTTCAACCTATGGTCCTTTCTTAACAATATACAGGGATTACCTTTGATTTGAGTCTGCAACTTTTTCCAAAGCCTGCTGCTGCCTGACCCTGGTTTAATGCAAGGTCCTCCCACAGCCTCTGTTTCATAATATCCCAACTTTCATCTTTTAAAAATAAGAAATGTCTTGCTTTATTAATTAGCATCAAGAAAGAAACACTATACCATAAGCTTTTCTGTTACTAAAATTATAGCCTTAGTGCCTTCGTACTTACCCAAGAACTCTGATGTTCGTTTCAAAGACTGATACAACTACATCATTATCTAAATTAACATCTCTTAAAACTTTTCTCACTGCGTCTTCAAATTCTTTAGTTTTATTTAATACCTAGAAGTAAAGTAAGACAATAAACCATTAAAAGTAGCTTTCCTTTGTTTGACTGTTTAATCTTTTCATTTGATAATATTTTGTAGTGCTATTCTTCACTTGATTTGATACTTTCACTAAAAATTCTAATTTAGATATAAAACATTCCTTAAAAGTACCTGATTAAAATTCAAGTAAAATTCAGGTTAAGCCCTGAGTAAAATATAATATGCAACCCAATTTTAAATAGACTGATTTTCCTTCTCAATTTCAAAGTCCATGTAAATTCTGGAGCAACAACCTTCCTCGTTAAGGTGCCATCATAGAAGCTGACATACCTATAAATTATTTGAGTATCTCCATGATTCTACATAATTTAATTTGGCATTCACATGACATTATTAACTCAGCAGTGTGAAAGATTTATTTAGAAGCAAAGATCAGCACCTCTGAAATTCTCAAGGTTTCTATTTCAGACTTTCTGTGTGTATATTATGAAATCTATAAAATAAGTAAATTCAAGAAGAATTAAACCTACCACAAGAGTGTCCAAAGAATCAATCAGTGTCAGGGAAAATCTAAGGAACAAGCAGAACGAGATACAAACCATTAGAATTCTGAATACTTTACCCGTGAATATACAAGCAGACACAGCTACAGCCACTGACTGGCACTTTCTACTCACTAGTATTCCACGCATCTGCAGTGCAGTGTGACCTACAAAGCCCTGGAAGAACCTGAAAAGCCTTAATATTACATTTATTTTCAGCACCACATCCCTCAAAATGAATAGAAACATTCATTAGCTCTCTTTAAAGCAAATAAAAATATTAAAGCATCAAACCTGATAACATGTGGGTGACTTTATATGCATGTTAAAAGTGACAATCATCTTAAACCACTCAACTTTCCACTGATCAAAGAGCCAAACTGGTGTTTTCACAAAAGATAACAGAGGGAATAAAGAAACTTAATGTAATACTTAAAGTGGTCACTGAAATTCAAGCAATCCCCAGGAACACTACTGCCAACTGCCTTGAAGAGCCTCACTCAGGCTTGGGAACTTGGCATGCCAGGCCACCCCTGTGTTAACACTCACTTCCCCAGGGCATCGTCGACATCACCCCGACTTGGCTCCTGGCCTCTGACACGACCTCTGCAGGTTAAAGGCATGAGTTCATCAGCTGGGTAAGCGTGTTCCTGCAAGGAAAATAAGAAGGAAGCACACATCACTTAGAGAACATAACCTTTTCACAGTTGTTTTTTTAAAATAAGCAAAATAATGGTCAAAAAATTCTACTTTCCTTACGGTCTAGTGAATCTTTATTTTTTTAAAGATTTTATTTACTTTATTTTTAGACAGAGAAGAGAGGAAGGAAGAGAGGGAGAGACGCATCAATGTGTGGCTGCCTCTCGTGCGCCCCCTACTGGGGACCTGGCCTGCAACCCAGGCATGTGCCCTGACTGGGGAATTGCAAGCGGCAACCCTTTGGTTCACAGGCCAACGCTCAATCCACTGAGCCGCAACAGCCAGGGCCAAATCTTTAAAAAAAAAAGTTTAGTTATAAATGTAATACGTACTTGAAAAAATATGTAAGAAAACATTTCTTCAAAATCTGATAATCAATCAGCCCTGGTCAGTGTGGCTCAGTTAGTTGGAACGTTGTCACGTGGACCAAAGGGTAACGGGGTTCAATTACCAGTCAGGGCACATACCCTGGTTGTGGGTTTGGTCCCCAGTGGGGCCACATACAAGAAGACAGCCACGTGGTGTTTCTCACATCAATGTGTGTGTCTCTCCTTTTCCTCTCTCTCTAAAAGCAATGAAAAAAAATGTCCTCAGGTGAGGATAAAAAAATAAAATTAAATTAAATATCTGATAATCTGCTTCCACTCCACCCAACCCCACTCCCCAGAGATAACTATTGTTAAGACTGGAGTTTATCCTTCCAGATTTATCTACATATATCAAAATACATGAATATATATAATTTTAAAATTTTAAGTACAACAGGTGTTCATGTCACATGAACACAGTGCTCTAAAATTTGTTTACTTGAATCATGGTTTTTCCAAACTAGAATTTTGTGGATGTCTTATGCCTCGGTACTCGTCAGCTTCAGAACTTGTTAAACCCTGTACTCGTCACATTTTGACAAGGAAAGAATGTTTCGCCCTCGGCGCTTGCTCGGGACTCGCTGCGCTTGCTAGAACTTGCATGAGCTGTGATGCTGCCTCGCAACAGAAGATGCCTCGTTTGGTACTCATCAGTTTCAGCACTCACCCAGAGCTCCGGAACGAATTAATGCGTATCAAGGTACCGCTGGAACTACAAAGCCATACTTCTGCTAGGCTAATGTTATGGGGTACATATGTTGTAAGCACTTTCTGTACATTTCGTCACACAGCCCTCTGAAATATTTAATTACCTCTATTCTACAGATAAGAAAACCGAGGCCCAGAGGAGTTAAGTGAGCCCCTGCCAAGCAACACGCCAATGACAGATCCAGAATTCAAACCTGACCACCTGACTCCAGAGCCTCCACACTTCACAGTACCCTTTCCTCACAGTATTCCAAGGTACAGACATGCTAAAGTTTATTTATCCCTCTATTGATAAACATGTAGGCTGAACTCAATTTTTCACTACATCAACAATGTTGCAATAAACATCTATATGCATATACCTTTTGTACATATGCTTGTACTGCTATGGATTAAATCCCTAGGAACAGATCCAATGGGCCAAAGGTATGGATTTTTAATTTCTGATACTACCATCAAACTGAAGATATCAATTTACACTCTTTCTTGTCCCTCTGATACTTGTATGCCCATAGGACTCTTAATTTTTTTAAGTTCAGCAAAAATATTCCCAATTCCACGGCCAACTCTATCTTACTATCTCTTATTAAACTCAATTAGATAATTCTACACTCACAGCACATTAGCAGCGGAAAACTAGAATCGAAGGCAGGAACACTAAACAGATGGTCAACAGAAAGGAAAAGACGCCTCCTCCACAATAATCCCAATAATTAAAGTAGGATAAAGAATACAGAAAGGACTGAAGAGTACTTTAGGTATTTAAAAAAATTCAGTGCTCTAAATTTAGGTATTTAGGTATTTTTAAAAATTAGGTATTTAAAAAAATTCAGTGCTCTGTAATAATTCGTTTTAAAAAATTCAGTGCTCTGTAGTAATTCATTTCCCAATTACAAGATTCCAGGCAACAAATGTTTTGATATAATTAGAATCCACATGCAGCTATTAAGTTTTGAATTCAATATTTTGTAATTTTAATATTACATGTAATTTTCAGTATAAATTAATAATTATTTTAACATGTGTCTTTACATGGCAAGCTGCTACTTTTTCAGTGTTACTTCCAATGGCACTGTGATTCTCAGAATACACAGTATTTTTATTGCTCTATAATTTTGTATTTAACACATAAAAACACTTAAAAGTAATTCAAGAAAAGTAATATTTTTTAAACTTGCTTAAGTATTTTGAAAGATATCATTCAAATGTTAATTTGATTTTTTAAAGTTCCTTTAAAATCAAGAGTTTTGATTTTAAGTCACTGTTTAGAAAGTTCATACTACTATTTTTAGGGTTTTACAACACACACACACACACACATAAATAGACAAGACACTAATGTGTGAAATTAAATATGAAACTCAAGCCCTAAGCTTATCCAAATAAGAAAAATATTAATAGCAACCGCAAACCAGAATAATCAAATAAGGGAGTTTTGAACCAGGTGTAAAAATTCTTCCTGTTCCCATTTCAAGATTAAGAATAAAAAGAAAACCACGGTCTTTTCTTTGGGTTAGCCACAAAGTAAACTACAAGTGTTTGCATAAATCCGGAATAATGCATACGTGGCAAATAAAAGGCCACGTTATGCTTCCAACATCCTGGCTATCTTGAGGTACAGCAATACTTCCTATTCGCAATGTAACGCCAGAACTAGGGTAAGTAATTCACATTGCTATAACTCAGAGCCAATGAAAAACATTTAATAATTATCACTCAGAAACAAAACTCAGGTGATAAAAGAGTTCAAAATGAATTAAACAGAGTATGTGCCTAGCTAAAAGCAAGAGCAAAAACAAAAAACAAAACATAGCCAACTCTCCACATCAGATTCTAAACTTACCAGTGCTTTGAAGTGATAAAACCATGTTTGAAAACACTCAAGTCAAATCAGCATCAAAAAATGACTTTTCATAAAACCAACCCAAAAACAATGTAAACGGGAGAGACTTTATTCTACTAAAAACAATAATAAAGCAAAAGCATTGTTTATAAGTGAGTTATTGAAAATATCAAATCTATTAATTTCTGCTAAAGTTATGTACATTTTTAAATGTTTTATTCTAGATCCTTAAAGACCTCCCTCCTTAAGGCAGGTAAGATATTCCTTCCTAAAATAAACACCAAATGATATTTAATAAATCATCTATCACATACCAATAGCATATGATAATTAATGAGTGAACTTGCATAATTTATCAGTTATCTTTCCATCCCAGGTCACATTTCCCTATTCCCTTTTGTTCACTATTTATATTTGCTTAGCAAACTATTTTTCATGTGTTTAAGACTGCATTTATTTGAATTTGATCAATGATAAAATAAATCAACCTCATGAAAGGTTATATGAAATAAATGATAATAAATAATAAACATAATGAAATGAAATCCTGCTATTAACTGATTTTTTTAGGAAGATTATATCAATAGATTCAGAAAAAGCACCTGGCAAAATTCAATACCCTGTAATGATGCAAATTATCAGCAAACTAGAAATAGAAAAGAACTGAAGCTAGTATAGAGCACCTAGGAAAACCAACAACTAACATCATACCGAATAGTGAAAGGCAACTGCTCTTTCCCTAACACCGGGAGTAAGACAAAGATTTCATGTCTTCTCAACATAATACTAAAAGTCCTAGCCACTGCAATAAGAAGAAGACATAAAAGGCACATAGAGTGAAATGGAAGAAAGAAAAGTCTCTGTTTGTAGAGGACATGACTGCCCATGTGGAAAATCCTAAGGAATCTACCACAAAAGGCTACTAGAAATAATAAGTGAATTTAGCAAGGTTGCAGGATATAGAGTTGATAGATAAAAACGTTTCCGTATTTCTGTACCGTACTGATAGACAATTAGAAATTAAAATTTGAAAAAAATAATTTATAACAGCATCAAAAATATGAAATATTTATGAATAAATTTAACAAAAGATGTGCAAGACCTATATAATGAAAACTGCGACATACTGCTGACATAAAAATAAATGAACAGAGACACCATGTAGGATCTGAAGACTCAAAATTGTTAAACCAATCTCCTAAAATTGATCTATAGAGTCAACATAATCCCAATCAATGGCTCAACACTTTTTTTTTTCTTTAGAATATGACAATGATTCTAAAATTTACATGGAAACACAAAGAACCTAAAATATTCTAAAAAATTTTAAAAAGAACAAAGCTGAGAGACTTAATATCACATTTAAGACATTGTAAGATTGGTGCACGAATAAATATTTAGATCAATGGAGAAAAAAATACAGAGTGTATAAACAGATCCATGCATTTAGGGTTAACTGATTTTACACAGGTGCCAAAGGAATTCAGTGTAGAAAGAGTATTCTTTTCAACAAACAATGCTGAACAACTGGATATCCACATTAAAAAAAAACACCCAAATCAACCTTTACTTCATACCACACACAAACATTAACTTAAAATGGGTGAGAAGTGTAAATAACCAAGCTAAGGTTATAAACACCTAGAAGAAAACAAGAAAATCATTATGACTCTGGGCTACGCAAATATTATTTAGGTAGGATATAAAAGACATTAATCATAAAGGAAAAAAGGGTAAATAGGACTTGGTCACAATGTAGAATATTTGCACTTCAAAAGACATTGTTAAAAAAATTAAAAGGCAAAGCACAGACTGCAAGTGGGGGCTCAACAAAAGTAGGTTTAGAGTTGTTGAGTACAGGAACCAGTTTATTCCTTTACCATCATTAATTATTTTGTTATTTATTATTATTAACCTACTTTTGCCCACCCCTGTATATGTGATAAAGGACTGACATTCAGAATATGTAACTCTTATGACTCAGTGGTAACAAGACAAATGACCTGATTGAAAATTGGGCAAGAGATTTGTGCAGACACTTCCAAAAACATATATATATATGTTTTTGGGCCAACAACATGGGTGAATCTCAAAAGCATCATGCTAAACTTTGACGCGGAAAGAATCCAAATCAAAAGATTACATACAACATGATGGCAAATACATGAAATCCTAGAAAAGGGAAAACTATAGTGACGAAAGAGCAGATCACAATGGTGCAGGGGGTTAGGTAGGGAAAAGGACTGCAAAGGAGGATGAGGGAGCTTTTGGGGCGATAGAATGTTCTATATCATAATTGGGAGGGTAAACAACTGTACACAATGGTCAAAACTCAAAACCAAGCACTTAAAATCAGAAAATTCTTATCTGTAAATTATGCCTAATCAAGTAGAAAGACCTGGTTCTACTGAGTTAAAATCCTAGATAGAGTACCAGGCTGTGTCAATAAAACATTATGAAAGGACACTACAGAATTGTTTTTTTAAAGATTTTGTTTGTTTATTTTTAGAGGGACAGGAAGAGGGGAGAGAAAGATAGGGAGAGAAACATCTATGTGCAAGAGAAACATGATCGATGACCTGCCTCTTACACGCCCCCTACTGGGGACCTGGCCTGCAACCCAGGTGTGTGCCCGGACAGGGAATCAAACCAGCGACCTTTCGGTTCGCAGGTTGGCGCTCAGTCCGCTGAACCACACCAGCCAGTGCCAGAATTTCTTATGTCATTTTGGCAGTTTCATGGTGTTCTAGAAATAGAGGCCAAGGAACAGTGGTTAACAAAAGGTAGTCCCACAATCATCTACACACAAAAAAATAATAAATTTTTATCTTCCTTCCTTCGAGTCATTCATTAGTACCACTTCTGGACTACTTTATTTACAGAATTACTCCTTTTAATGAACAAACTATCAAAAGAAAACATTAAGTACAGGTTTCCAAATGGGGAATATAAAAAATTTCCAGAGCTAGTGATGGTTGTATCATGCGAATGTACTAAGTACTACAAAACTGTACACTTAAAAATGGTTGAAATGGTAAATTTTGTTACGTACATTTTACCACAACAAAAAATGTTTCAAAATAAACATTAGGGGGAAAAAGTAATTATAAGAACACTTACATAAATCCATAAAGAAGTTACATTTTAAAGCAGTTCCTTTGGTTTGAACGATGAAAGTACGCATCTGTTTCTGTAGAGGTGGTTAGTGGGCAGGACTCTCTTAGTTCGAGGGAAGTGTGCTGACTCTTCTAGAGTCTACTGGCAATGTTTAGAGCTCCACCACAGGACAGCCTTTGCTCCCCAGGGTTTAAGTGAGCTCATCTACAGTGGACAGGAAAACACTGGAGGACAGGGATCAGATCAGAGCTCAGATCCAACGCAGCTCTGCAGCTGGAGGCCTCAATACACGTCCTTCTGTCGTCTAAGTCATTCTGCAAACTGACCTCCACACAAACACTAAAAACATGCTAAGAGAAGACCTAAAGTGCCGGTAGTCTGGGGTTAAGTAAGGGCACACAAGGATTGCCAAAACAATCAAATTTCATGTTATTTAGGGAAAAGAGAAAGCCATCTGTGCGATTCACTGGGAATAAACTGCAGGCCGACTGGGGCTAGAGCCCTGTCAAACATAACTGTTCTAATGTTAATATCTGTGCCCGCGATTGATAAGATCAGAAAATTCCTGAATATAACACCAGGCACGGCACAGGCGTGGCAATCTACCTAAAGCCAGCAGAGCACTGTTCCTGGAAAATCGTGGTAACAGAACCCAGGGAACCAAAACAGAAAAGGAAAAAAACACCCTCAAAAGGTACGTGCCTAGATCAGGGAAGGACATGTGCATTTTAGGGAAGTTCTACGTACAATCTGGGGAACGAGTTGCCGAATTTTAAAAGGGCGATTTCAATCTGAGGCAGAGAATGAACTATGACAGCAGTAGTGATAGATGCAGCAGCAGTTGATAGCAGGAGTAAACTCACACAGTGCTTCCTATCTGCCGGGCGACACTAGTTCTAAGCACTTACATGTTTAATCCTTACGACAAGATTGGGAGGCAAGCAAAACATTTTAGAGAGATGACAGCCTCCGGAAGACTACAGCCCAGCTGGTAGGGGGCAGAGCCACTTCAGGGTGTCCTGGTCCATGTCCAGAGCTCTTACTCTTAATCATATTCTACTGCCTGTATTTGGAAAATACCACTGTTTTCCTGGGAACAAAGAAGGTAAAAAGGAACTGCTCTACCTGTAGACTAAACTAAAGAGTAATATTAAAAAGAAGCAGTGAAAAATGGAAAGCGTTCAACATGTATTAAAAGCCCACCATGTGTCAGGCAGTTTTACATTTTAGCACAGTCGGCAACTGACTACTAAAAAGTAAATTAAATTTAAAGCTTGTATATTCCAAGATTCACCATAAACTTGCATTTTTAATGAAGTTTACTAAATGATTTCTTTGAATTTAAAAGGCAAAGATATAACACAATAATAAAATACAAAAAAACTAAGCACTATTTGATTGAATCTTCACAAGAATTCAATTCAGTTCTTTCAAAAAAAAAAAGCTTAACAAGTGCTTACATACCGGGCATGACGCTAGGGACAGGACATATAAAAGGGGAATTTATTAAACATTAAATAAAATGGTCCCTGTTTTCAAAAATCTTATACTCTCCAAACCATCTCACACCCTCGGCAATGCCCCCATTTTACACAGAATGACGCTGCTCAGAGGATAAAATGATCTGTGTGGGATCCAAACTATTAAATAACCGAGATGGGATTTGAACTCAAACCCATCTAACTCCGAACCCATACACTTGTACTCTACGGCAAGCTAATTGGGCTTCTGAGTGTAAGGACTAGAAAAGGATTTTCACTGACTTCAGATAACAAATATAGGGGACCTGCTCTCTGTTTAATATTTTAGAACTGTTTCATGTTAGTGGAGAACCTGAAAAGGGGAAGTGTAAATTCTAGACTAAATCTTGGGTTACAAAACTCACATGAAATGAGCACAACCCAAGTACACTGTAAGAATTACTCATGTTGTAAAACACTTGAACATTTTAAAGTAAGTATTACGCAAACTGCAGATGCATGTACATCTACCAGAAAAATGGAGGGGAGCGTTAATTCCAGTAGTTCCAGTCTTTGGAGCCAAAATTCCTCCCCTTTAGATCTTGTAAGTGGGCAGTTGTAATAGGAAGTTATCCAGTTAGGGTCCAATAAATAGGAACTGGAATAGGAAGCCCTCTCAGGGCTGCCCTCAACACCAGCTCTGCCATAAACCCATTTATTAACTGCATTCTATGATGGGAAAAGTATACTGGTAAACCTTTCTGATGTTTACCTAGTAAGTGACAAAATACTAAAGATACTGTGCTTTACAGAAAGAAGAGCCTCTTCACAGTGGGATGTATTCAACTGTTGCAGCTACATCCCATTTTATTTAACCTTGGATCCAAAAGTAGGCATTTATAAGATAGCTAAGATTTAAGGGTATGGCATGCGTCCACTGGTCAACTCAAAACCATTAGCTTAGACTTGTTAAATTATGCTTTGCCCAAACTAAATTAACCAGGGATAAATGATTTCTCTTTCCCCATGGACACCAGGACCAATGTCCACCAGCTGCCCAGACACCAAAAATTATGCTTCTGAAACCTCTGTCAATTCTGTACATAGAGCAATCAAGTTGCCGTACGTGTGTCACTCACAACAGAAATCCCCCTTTTTTTTTAACAAAGAGAAATGATTCTGAAAAAAAATATATGAAGGAAATGGCTGAGATCCTAAGAAATAAATTTAAGTCTGTGCTTTCAATATGGTTAAAAATACCCCAAAACTTCATCACCATCATATTCTAAAAACATTTATTAAGAACTCAGTGTGTACTCTTGAGCCCTGGCTGGTATAGTTCAGTGGATTGAGCACCAGCCTACGAAGCAAAGGGTCGCTGGTTCGATTCCCCAGTCAGGGCACACTCCAGGTCCCCAATGGGGGGCGCTCGAGGGGCAACCACACATTGATGTTTCTTTCCCTCTCTTTCTCCCTCCCTTCTCCTCTCTAAAAATAAATAAAATCTAAAAAAAAAAAGGAACTCAGTAGGCACTCTTAAAAATGTACAAAAGGAACAAGGATCAACAAATATAAAATGTGTTTAAATAATACAAAAGTGGAAAAAGCATATATACTTGGATATTATAATGTTTATATGTGAAGATATTTGAGTAATATATAATGAAAAATGAATTCACAAACTCACCGGAAAAACATTTAAAAGCAAAATAAACTAAAGTTAGTTCTCTGTCAAGCCTTTCCCAACTACATTTTTATAGGCCTTAATCATAACAGAAAATATGCTGACATTTTAAAGAATAAAAACAAGGTCCTAAGCAGTAATTATCAGAATAACTTGACTGAAGTCTTTATAAAATTATACACAAAATTTTCTTTTGAACTCTACAATTTGCATGTTAATTCATCTTTTTAAAAATTAAAAAAAATTTTTTTACAGTTTAAGATCATTTTACTGCAGGGCAAGGAGCAGGGAGAGATGGGGGACAGCTGTGGCGCCCACCCCAGTCCCACCACGGGAAAGAGATCCTCCTCCCCACCCTCCACCTCCCAAAAGGCTCCCCCTGTCCTATGAGGGATTAGATTAATAGTTATGGTAAAAAAATAAAAATAAAATTTAGCACTTTTAAGTGTAAGTTCAGCAGGTTTAAGTACATTAACTATTGTGCAAAAGATCTTCAGAACTTTTTCATCCTGAAAAGCTATTGCTATTTCATCTCAAGTAAACACTAAGACATTTTAAAACCATATGGATCAGAAAGCAAAATATATTCAAATTGAAGCCCACCAGGAAGACATCATTTGGACAGAGGGTACAAGACAGTCCATTTCTTTTAGGCAATGGTTTTCTTCATAGAGTATATAAAATATTATTGTAAATAGTTTTTGTTTTTTGGGTTTTTTTACTTAACAAAGTCAGAGAAATTACTTTGTTAAGTAAAAACAAAACAAAACAAACTTAAGGCCAGAGATAACATTTTACTCATGTTTACATCCATAATATCTAGCTACTGAAAGCACTCAATAAACATCGCTGATAGCATCAACGGAAACTGTTTAGTCTCATAATCTAATTCAACTTATTCTTACCTATTCAGCAAACTGGTTGTCTAACAACCACTACCAGGAATACTCTATTAGCCTATGTTTGCAATGATTTCTAAAAACTTAGTTTTCCAAAAAAAAGTGCTATTAATTCAGGTTTCAAAATCCCCAGGACTGTGCTCACATAATAGTCAGTTCCCATGAATGGCACAGAGATAAGCTTTCTACTTACCATATAGTTACCATAAGCATGATCAAACATTTCCAGTACTTGATTCCTAATTTTAAGGGAAGAAACAGAAAGAAGTTCAGTGTGTTATATTTATTGTCTTTCAAAAAGTAAATGTTTCTTCATAAACATACACCAATAAAAAAACAAAACAAAAATATTTGCTTAAGAAAGGACATAAACAGAGTCAGGAAACACACCAGGGTTAGTCAATAAGGTTTCGTGAACCACGCAGAGCTGGGTCACGTTTTTAGTTTTCCTCCGCAGCAACTCATGTAAAATTCATCTTATAAGTTTTCCAAAGAAAACTGATGAATGATGCATACCACGCAAAAAGAAGGAAATCTGATGCTGAAAAACAATTACCTCTTAACCAAATTATTTAACATCTGTCCTAAAAGGGGGAATATTGCTAGAGAGCCCCCAAAAGAAACTATTATTGCTTATACTAGATATTCGACCAAAAGACAGGCGTGGCTATATGTATGTATTGATATGAAATAATAATACTCTCTATCAAGCCTCTGCCTCTCCTCTTAAACTGAATAAAATCACTAATGTCTAGTTTAATAAATGTTTGTTAATGTCTGTCGCATTTTCAGAAGATACAGCTGATGATTTTAGGTATATTCTCAGCTCCTTTCAAAAACTGTCAAAAATCAAATAAACAATATTCACCTCTAAAATGAGAAAACTTATCCTCAAAGAGAGATTTGTATGTTTGGGCTGTTTTTCAAAATCCCCAAATTGACTGTTTCAATGGTGATTTCTGATGCCCACACCAGATTTACTAAGTCAAACCTGCAAGGTTGGGACCAAGGAATCAATCTTTCAATTAAATGCTCTCAAGTTCGGGGGCTTGAGAGCTATCGGAAATACTATAAAAGTTAATGTTATGGCTAAAATTTCTTGATGATTAGCAAGGGAAAAATAGTTTAATAATATTAACTCTTACTATTATTCCCAAGTACCTAATGGCAAGAATTGAGGAAGTGTTACAGAAAATGACCGTGTGTATTTTTATTTTGCCTCTTATTATATTGCAACTGTCAGTTTAAAAATTGTAAACATGGATGATGAAATACTGGTAATAATAAAGCTAGCAGACAGAAAAGGACTAATTTCCAGATCCCAGAGCCATAACGACCAGCAAAATCAGGTATACTCAAGCTTGTGAACTGAATAAACTAAGTCCCGACAACTTTTTATATTAATCGTTTAGCAACACCTAATCACCAAAAACAAGGTCTTATCTCTTTGCTAAAACATAATTGTTTGTGTTAATATGTACAAGGTATGAATCAAGTTATCTCAGAAAATTGCCAAGTATCTTAAAGAATCCTTCTAGACATTTATTGTCTTGCACGTGATAAAGATCTCTCAAATTGGTAAATAAATAAAAAAATATATAAGAGGTTAAAATTTCCCTTTCAAGCAACGATATCAATAAAGGAATACAGGAATTCTTTTTCCTTCCCCTGAAATAAAATACAAGATTGTCATTACTTCCAGTTACCAAGAAGTAGAAAAATTCCTGTGTCAATGGTGGTGCCTAGACATGTGTATTACAGGTAACATGAGCTTTAGCCTGTTAACCCAACTGTGCAAGAGTTCAATTTTCAAGATTATGAATATATTATGAATGCATACAAATACACATTATTTTTCAATCCTTACATTTATACAGCACATGATCAGCAAATTCCACAACACATACTTCAAAGTGAAGATATTCAATATCCAGTTAACTTTCTCCCTTACTTTAACATAAAAGTCCTAACCAAGTCATATTTAAATACAGACTGGTAGGATAACTACTATATTAAACAAAAAATGTTTCTATAAAATTGTATATCTATTCAACAAATTGGATTAAAATGTATTGGAAATCAGATCCATAGTTCGAAAATTATGTCTCTTCATTTCAAAATAATTTCTGTAAGTCTGCTTTTCTAATATTACATTGCCTGCCAACATACTATAGAAAAAAATTATTGTTTTAAACTTCTTTTTAATGACAAGGTAATATTAGCAACTCCTGTAACATTTAAAACACAAAAGCAAAAGAGAAGTTATTCCAGGAAGGATAAGGCTACAGGACTAGGTAAATAATTCCAGAAACTATAACCTGCAAGCAACTGTGCAACTGCTTACTGTTCCGGACAATTCCAGTCTTTATCATCAGTCTGGTTTGGGCGGAGGGGAAAAGAGGTGGGGCATTCTGCTTTCTATCATAAATCATTATTGGGGCTTTAAAAAAAATCTCGCCTGTAAACTTCATGAATCAAGAGCTCATTTTCCTGAAAATTTCCAGAGGCAAACGCAGTCAAGCAATTGTGTATTTGTAGTTTATAGCTCTAGACTCTTACTCTACACTTACCCCAGAAAAAGGAAATCTGAATCAACAAGCCTAAATCATTGTAACTTCACTTTCACAAACGATCTCAAAATTGGTCTGAATTGGTTGGAATTTTCCAGTTAAAAATTAACTTTGGTCAAAAATGACATATTCTTCAACTAGAAAACTTTGACAAAAAAGGGAGCAAGGGGAGTGGTGGTCAAAGAAGATACTTGCTTGAAGCTTCTTTTTCCAATCCTACGGGTTTGAATGCTGGTTCTACCATTTAGTAGCTCAGTGACTTTGAACAAGTCGACCCTGAGTCTCAACTTCCAAATTTGCAAAACGGGGCTCACATCTACCTCATTAAGAAACAGGGAGGATTGCAGAGATAACACGTAAAGTGCCTGGCACAGAGCAGAGTTTTCAGTAAGTTATCAATGACACGTTCAATTCAGAAAGAGAAAATTAAAGATACTTATTAGAGTTTAGTGATTTTGTTTTAATAGCTGGTATTTTATCTTTTTCCCACCAAGTTCTTTTACTGTTATTTTACTTAAAAATACAAGACTCTTGCACCAATATGAACAATAGGAAGTATATAAAATAAAATCTGATGGTTTTACCTTATCTCCCAACCCCGGAAGGTAATTGTCTTTCCATGTTTTTCTGACCTTAGACAATTTCTCTTCTATTTTTTTTTAAACATGGGAAGGTATTATACATATTATTCTGCAATTTCTTTTTTTGGGGGGAGGGGGCGGTCTTGGGGTAACATATCCTGGATAGCCTTCCAATGACCTATCTCCTCAATGTCTGAATGTCATTCCATAATACGGGTACTCCAAGAAACAATTTTGTTCTTTCAAAATGCACAGCCCTGTATACCTATCTTTAGTTACTGTGCTTTTATTTCTATAGGATAGAGTCCTGGAGGTGGGATTAATGAATCAAAGAGTACATAAAATTTAAATTTTAGTAGTTAGAGCAAGTCACTCCCACCAAGGTTTATTTCTCACACCTCAACTAGCCAAGTGCTCTATCCATATGTTTTGTATTTTTCAATCTGATGATTTAAAAAAAGCTCATTGCTTTAAGATGCATCTTTCACATTTATGAGGTTGAGTTACTTTTCATGTTTATTGACATTGGCATTTCCTCTTCTGTGAGTTAAATCTTCTAGCCCTTTGCCCATTTTCTACAGGTTCTTGGTTTTTTTCTTATACATTTGTGGGACCTAGGGTATGTCAGGAATATTGACTCTGAAATGCTGTAAATATAACTGATAATTTTATGACACCTTCAAGACCGATAAAACTACTTGGAGGAAAGTGAAGAGGTATACTTAACTGGGGCTTTTTAAAACACCATTGAATATTGTTCTGTTGTGAAAATGCGGTGCAAGAAATGGTAAAACGTGTCTTGTCCAAGTTCCAATGAACACGCTCTTTCTCCGTAACAGGTGCAAACATTATTTCCTTAACTACTGTGAGATCGGCAACATTTTCCCAGGCGGGGGCTCACTTGTGCGACAAACCTAACCATATCTCGCAGGACAACCACAGAATTCTCCCGCGCAGCAACACGGGCTGTAGCCCACTTCACGGGCCACTGACATGGCAGCCGCGTCGACACACCGCGACTGGCCTCAAGGAACCTGCACATGTCACCGACGGCCAAGGCGACACCCCGACAGCCCCCCGAGGTCGCAACGCGGGCGGCGGCCCCCACCTTCCCGGAACCTGTCCACACGCCAGGGCTGTCTCGAGGCCACAGACGTCCCATCGCGACAAGAGAGGCCACTGAATGCCTGGGTCGCAATGACAGGTACCCGTGGTCAGGCACACAAGGAAGCCCACCCGTCTGCCAAGCACCCTTACCCAAGCTTCTGTCTCTCCTCCCTACTCATGGGTGCGGCCCCGGCCGTCCACACGAACGTGGTCGTCACCAGGCAGAGCGCGGCCGTCGTCGCCACTAGGTTCCATGACGATCGCTGGGGGACCGGGGACCCACAGCCCCGGCCGCCACCGGCTTCGCTCATGGCCTCGCGGTTCCGCGCACGCGCAGCGGCTACGCCCGGCCGGTGGGACACATTGCCGGACGCGGGTGGCGAGGGGGCTGCGAGCCGTGCCGAGGACGGGATGCCGAGGAAAGCGAGCGACCGCCGTCGCCGGACTGTCTCCCGAAGCCACCGAGCCTGTCCTTAGTGCCAGCGCCGCCACCACCCTCCGCCCTTACAGCCCGGAGCACCTCCCCCAGCTTTCCGGTGTCGTAGTCTAGGAAACCACCTCCCCCGGCGCTACTTCCGGGTAGGGCCCCGGACGCTGAGCCTCAGGACCAATGGGGACCGGATCGCAGAGGGGCGGACTCCGGGGGCAGGAGACCGCATTGGCCCGGAGAAATGAGACGTGGACAAAAGGCGGGACTGGGGAGGGCTCTGTCGCCTGGGCCCTCCTCCGACCCGTGAACTTGCGACCTGAAGACTACCAGTCCCAGGATGCACTGCTTTTTCCCCGGCGGTCCGGCATCCCGACTCCGCCTAGCTGAGTTTCCACCCTCGGTGGGCGCTCTGCGCGCTGGGTCCTCGGGCCCCCCAAGGGTCACGGGCGGTTCCTGGGATCCAGCTTTCCTCCGCTCCCTGTGACCAGCCCTCCCTCCCGGGAGCTGGTCAGCTCTTTATCCCTCTTGCCGTGAATGACGTTTCCCTGACGGCTGGCAGGATGAGGCTCACGTGTCCCTGGCTCGGTGCCACACACTTTAGGGAACAGGGTTGTTTGGAGTGATCCTCTGCCCTCGGGGAGATTACAAAACTGTAACAGCAATAAAGAATCGAGCCTCCCACGGCCGTACGCTGAGAGTTTTATTTGCACTCTCTCATGCACTCTTTCCAACTGTAATAGGCAAGGCCATCCCCAACTTGCAAACGAGGAAGCTCAGGCTAGAGAAGTGAGGGAACAAGCCCTTGTCCCGCTGCTGGATTAGGTAAGAGTCCAGACAGCCTTATGACTCTGGAAGCCCTTGCATCTAACCACTGCGTAATACCACGAGGGTGAAGAAGAGCACCTGAGGCCCCAGACTTGCTTAATAACAGTTAGCTAAAAAAGCTCACCGTTAAGGACAGTGGTGTGAGCTGCAGAGAAAGTTTAATGCAGGAGATTGGAACTTGCAATTTATTTCTGATGACGGAGTACCAGGTTAACCACTCGTAAAATGAGGCGTAGGTTCCTCTTGCGAAACCACATCGTTGTTTTTAATGTGTGACAATTCAATAGGTAGGTGCAGAGTGTCGGAGCTTGGAGGTGAGCTCTGTGACCACAGGAAATCGCTTACTCATCCCCTCAGCCGCGTTCAGCTTTCTTTCTGGAAACTTGTCTTCCTTGAATCCTGTCACCTTGCATCATCCACTTCCCTCTCAGACGGACCATTCAGATGACACCAGTGACTCCTCTTTCTTCCCTGCCTCTCTTCCCTGCATGTTGAGGTTTTCTTTCTGTCTTTTTTTTTTTCTCTTTATACTCTATTCCTTGGTGATTTCTTCCACTCTTACAGATTCAGCCATCATATCCTTGTGGTTGATTTCTAAATCAGCCTCTGTCCTGATCTCTAGACACACATTTCCACCTCCCTAGTAGAAATGCCCTCTGTCTCGCCTAAGGGTGGCTGAAGAGTCATGTGTTCACTAGCTCAAATGAATGCGTCAGCATCATCTTCAACCCATCTTGCTCCTTCATTGTTCCTGCCCAATCAGTTGCCAAATTATGCAGATTCCACTTCTGTGATCACTACCTTTCTTTCCGCTCCTATTTCTGCTCAGTTCCAGGCTTCATCACCTCTTTCCTGAACCATTGATTGCAATGGCCTCCTAAATTACTTCCCTGGCAACCTACTTTTCTGTATGTTGCTACCAGCGTTGGCATTCAAGGACATCTGTAAACCCTCTGAACACATCATCTCCCTTCTACCCCTGACCTGCCTTCAGCTCCAGTACGATAACAGATTCTCATGTTACGTCTCTTCTATGCCTTTGCTCTTCCTGTCCCTTCATCTATCCTGCCGTCTTTGGAGAACACTCCCCACCCGTTTAGCCTCAAACTCCCTCTCCAAAAAACCCTTCCAAAATCTCCAGTCATTGCGAGTCATCCTGTCCCCTCT
The DNA here is from genome assembly GCA_004026545.1 of Mormoops blainvillei. Taxonomy (NCBI): domain Eukaryota; kingdom Metazoa; phylum Chordata; class Mammalia; order Chiroptera; family Mormoopidae; genus Mormoops; species Mormoops blainvillei. Next base: position 82,599 of record PVJD01004334.1, on the reverse strand, counting down.
TCTTCCATTGTGTTCTGTATTATTTATTAGTGTTTTTCACAGTCAGCCATGGCCACTAGATTGGGACTTCATGAAGGGTATTGACGTTAGCTGACCCATATGTATGTTTAAAAACTCAGCTCTGTGCTCTTCTGTTACAGATTCTCAATAAATGTTGGATGTACTTGTTTTCTCATTCCTTCAGTTTCCTTATTTACTTACGTGGAGGTTGTGAAAACTCATGAGGTCATTGCTGTACAGTATTTAATTTTGTCCTTTTTATGGACCTGCAACCCCATGTTGGTTCCACCATGGATCCCCTTTGGCAACTTTAAGGGTGAAGTTGGCTAAATAAATAATACCTGTGAGTTGTTCTGTATAGAGAACATGACGAGCTTAAAGGTCAACACACCTCATCCAGTATTTGAAAACTAGGAGCAAAGGAAACAGAAAAATAGTCAGTGACCTTTAGTACTGGCTTTTCATGTGTAGAATTTTCTCTTTTTTTTCTTCCTTGGCCTATTTGTTTGTTTTCAAACTAACACTGCATTTTAGAAATGTATAATGAGAACCTGGAATACGTTCTTTGTTGACTTGCTAAATAATGAACATCTTTTTCTCCGTTACTGAAATTCAATTTCTAGTCCATGATTGAGTCCATTTTTCACTAATCTCTGCAAAACTCTAAGAGGAAAGGCTGTGATTGTGGTTTATCATATCAAAAGTGAGCTCCTGGAAGTGAAAGAAAAATGTATTCACACAGCACATTTCAAAAGAGAATCCATTTTAACCCCTTAATGGAAATAACAAATTTTCAGCTAATGGGCAGTTTGCAGACACTGGGAAAAATGTCCATTCATTATTTTAAAACCTACACACATTATTTTAGAACCTACACACTTAGAGATGAAGAGAATATCGGAGTTAAATAAGAGAGACCTTGGTGTGTTATGCAGGGGGAGAAACACTGGTGGGAATCATTCAGGAGAAGAAGGAGAAGGACTTTTAAAGACTATGGACAAGATTTGAGATGTGTAAAGCTCATTAAAAATGACAAGAGATAAGAGCCATTTATCAGATACCCTTCAACCAGTTAAGAGTTTGTTTGCACAGCCTTGTGGCTTATGTAAATATGTTATGTCCACCTGGTGTTCTTTATTTACTTGCCTGGATGGATCAGGACTTAAGGAGGGGAAGGAGGCCTGGTTAGAAGCATATGGATTCACAAAGATGAGGGAGAGTCTGCACTTTAATTATGGCTCAGAGATAGTCCCAGGAGGCTGCGACCAGCTGTGTGACACTCACTATACAGCAGCGATTGCCCCCAAGTGATTTGAATTCTTTAATATGGCAGATCTATTTACTCCTAAAACTCTGATGTGGAGTTTGGGAGTGGTGATTTTGTCATTCTTCAAATCAATGTTACTATTATATGATATGATGTGGCATTTACAGAACACTTTTCTTTTTGAGAACCCAGTCTTGCAAACATTAAAAAAAAAAAAAAGACAGTACTTATTCCACAATCACAGCTAGAGCCTTTAAGGCCCTGGAAAGAGTACTTTATAAAAAAGGTACTCGGTGGGTGAAGACTGACTCCATGCTGGGCTGTCTGCTTGATTTACCCAAACTCTAAGAAAGAGAATGGGAAGTTTGGATGATTTACCACCTGCAATGCTGGTTCCAGGTCATGATTTGAGATCTGCAAAATCACTTCAGCTCCAGATTATTGTTCTACTTCTCTCAGTAACACCTGCACCAGCTCTCGTGGGCAAGAGATTTTGCTCCTGTGTCATGTTTAATATTAAGCTCACTCTTGTGATCGGATGTCTCAGCAGCCATTATCCATTTACTTTATCAGGAAAAAAAAAAAGGCAAGTCACGTGGCTCTTCACAAGCTGGTGCATCTTGCCTCTGGCCCCTCTCCTAAATCCCCATTTTGCACTACTCACAGAGATTTTACTTGACATTTCAGTCTGGACACACAGGTGTTAAGTCAGCACCGTTCAACAATATCCCGCACAGGAAGCAGAGGTAGCACAGTGGCCAAGAACAAAGGCTCCCAGACAGCTCTGCTACTTAAGCAAATTACTGAATTTCTTTGTGCCTTAGTTTCCTCATTTGTAAACAGGAATAAGAATACAGTGGGCCCTCTGTATCGGTGGGTTCCGCACCCGGGAATCAACCAACCATGGAAGCAACATACTCCCTCAAAAACTTACTTTGTTGCTGACGTGTGTTATGTAGTTAGGCCTATGATGGTTCCTCTGTGGTGAACATGCACAGATTATATTTTCCTTGTCATTATTCCCTAAACAGTACAGTACAGTACAACTGCTTACACAGTATTAACGTTGAATTAGGTATTCTAAGTAAGCTAGAGATGATTTAAAGTACACAGAAGGATGTGCTTGGGGTACATGCAAACACTATGCCATTGTATATAAGGGACTTGAGCATCTGCAGATGCGGGCATCTGCAGGGGGCCGGGAACCAAGCCCCTAATGATACCAAGGCACAACTCTAGTACCTAACTCCGTGTTTTTTTCGGAGGATGAGCTGGTTTAATTGTTGGAATACCTTCCTTACAGGGGTGTTGTAAAGATAATAAGATGATGTGTGTAACATATTTGGCACTGTTTGAAAGGGCACGATAAATAGTAGCTATTGATATTCTCATTATTAAGGGGTAGAAAGTTACGGTTGAAAGTAAGATTCCAGGGTGGATGCAGCCGCTCCACAGCCCCCGCCCAGGGTCCTGATTTTACTCTCAGCCCTGAATCTTTCTCGTAACTTGAGCAATTTATTGGGTGGTGGTGCCACTCACCAAAATAGAAACCAGAGGATGACGAGCTGTTGGGGAGAGGGAGGCAGATGATCGGTTCAATTGAGACATGGAGGACAGCAAAGAAAAGATCAAACAGTTGGGAAGTAAACCACGGAAAAGAGTCACAGAAGTCAAAGGATGAGAAAATGTCAAGAAGGGAGTGCCAACCGTGTCCCAGGCTGCAGGAAGTTCAAATAAGATAAGGACAGAAAGGTCTTTATCTTACTTGCAAACGAAGGGTGGGTTCTGTAAGCAGTGAATGCTCAGTAAATGTTGACAGGACAATTAATCCATTAAACAGTTTGAGAGGAGCAAAGTACAAAATAAAATGATATGTCAATGAAAGGATTAATTAGATTTGCTTTTGTATTAACAAATGAAACATGAAATTTGACAGTACTTACGAGGCCATTTTAGGAAGTCGGTTAAGTGGTGAATTGCATCAATATCCCAAATAACTAGAGCTAACATTTACACACAGGTAAAGTAAGCGGTTACTTCCATGAAGTAATCAAAACGATGATGTCTCTACATACTTCAGTATCCGTCCTTCTGCTATATTACAATGCCTGAAAAACGGATTATTCTGCAAGTATGTGCATGTCAACTGGATTATGTTACCTGGGAGGTGGGCCCTCTTAGCTGGTTAAAACGTTTGCAGAAATACCATGAACCCCATACTATCATGGATTGTTAGCTTAGGATTAACATAATGACTTTTTGCAACCCTTTTAAGTTTACAAAGGTTTCATAAATACAGTGCAGTATCATTTAATAAATAGCTACAATTCCCCCCAGCACATAGTCATAGAGTCCTTCTTTCTAAGTTAAAAAGAAAAGTGCCTCTGTCTTTTAAAGAGATGTAGTCTCATACATAAAATGGTTAAAAACAAACAAAAGGTTTGACCATAGCACAAAGGATAGTGACAATAATGCTAATCTCTTTCATTAGTTATGGTATAAGCCAAAGGTGCTACAGGAAAGACATGCTACATACAATGATTTATACAAGAGACAAAGTAGTTTCTCTCCCAGATAATATCAGAAACAGGTGGGTGGGCCAGGGCTGCTGGGCAATTCTACCCCACAAAGCCATCCAGGAACTCAGGGTGCTACCCTGTCCCCCTGGTAGGTGTCTCTATGGTAGAAGCTGGTTCACCAGCATCGCATAAACCTTTCAGCTGCGCTGGAAGGGAGAGAGTGAGCAAGGGGAGGGCAAGCGGCTTCTTCTATAAAGGGTGTGACCAGGGAGGTCCACACATCACTGATGCTCATGGCTCATTGGAAAAGAGTTAATCAATTGACATTTTTAGCTTCTAACTGGGAAGGCACATGCCCAGCCTAAACTTAGATCCTACAATTAGAAAGAAGAGGATAACAAATATTAGGATACACTTGGCATTCTATGCCCAAGTCTTGTTTTGGTGTTTTTTACCACCATGGTTATTATACTTACAGTGAAAATGCAAATGTGACTTTTTAACCTGTTAGTGGATCCCTAAAATGGGCTAACTGAAAAACTGTCCCATTTTACTTTCAACTTTGCTTATTATGTTTAGTTCATCTCTTAAATCCCCACATACTATCAACAAATAATAGGGTCTCCTTGGAGAGGTGTTTAAAAAAGTCATCATTTTGTCTGAGCCTTGGGTAGATTTTACAATTGCAGAAGTTTTTCCACCTTATCTCTAGGACTTGCCTTTCCCCTTCTCCCCCGTATAAGATGCAGAGAGATAATGCGTTATCAGAAATATTGCGGACACATTGCGGGGCAGCTCCCCTTGACAGCGCTTCTGTCTCCTGGTGATAGAATACGCAGCCACTAAACAGCAAAAGCTGTGCTGTCAGGCCTTGCAGTCACTCCTGGAATGAAAGAATTAAATATAATAGGATTAACATAAAAGTACTAGAGGGTTGTTATTCACAAGGTCCACTTGGACAGGTGGAATCTGTTAGAAGTTGATAAGAAAACTCAATAGTTTGCCAAGTTATTTAATTTACTTGATATTAAGCTTTGGTGAGAAAGCAGGGAAATTAGGAGGGAGGTCACCCAAGGAAGTAGGAATGTACACTAGCTAAACAGAAGGGTTCTCCCAGCACTTCCATTCCTTCTGTGTGCTGCGGAACCCGGAGTTTAGAAACGATTTTCATGCATTTATGAAGTTTTCTTTGTTTTTCGCTTCCAGAGATCTGATTCATGATTTCATTAATGACATATTCCAGAACTGTGCTGGTCAGTCTGGTAGCCACTCAACACATTTGGCTCTTGAGCACATGCAATGGCGTTAGTTCATCAACATATACTGGATTTTAAAGATGTTATGACAAAGTGATGGAGACTATGGGATGATTTTAACATTGATTACATGTCCAAGTGATAATATTGTAGATATGTTGGGTTAAATAAAATACATTATGAACAAATTTCACTGGTTTCTTTTCTCTTTTTTCATGTCACTTCACCCCTGAGCTGTAGCTGATTAGGACCGGGGGTAGACCCCTGATCCAAATTCGGTCTTACAGAGTCTCTCTCCCAGGAATTTGGAATCAAGATTCAGAAATTATAGTCTTTGCAGGTTCCTGGCTGTGGGAGTAAATAAAGTCAGGGGCTGTAAGTTAGTCACGGCTCTCCCTCTGCACACACAAGTAGAGAAAGCTACACTGCAGAGATGAGAATGGAACGGGTGTGCACAGAGAAGCAAAAATGGGAGAATAGGTAGCCTGAGGTAGAGGGAAAGATGGGGAAATTATCTCTTGATGACTTTCAGGTTCTTTAGTTTCCATGTGAAACTTATTCCTCTTATTCCCAAATGAGTTCGAATGGGGTTTTGTTACTAGCACCCAAAATAGCATTGACTACTTCCCGAAAGCGACCAGAAGTGACCTCTGAAAATGGTTTGCTCGTCACTTGACCCAGAAAACCCCACAAAATCATGCAAATCAAGAGGTTCAAATCTTCATGTTCACTTTAAGAACACCTGTGAAACTGCCCGGGCCATCAAGGGTATGTATATTTGAAAAGCCACCAAGTATCTGAAAGATGTCACTTCAAAGAAGCAATGTGTCCCATTCCGTCGATACAATGGTGGAGTTGGTAGGTATGCCCAGGTCAAACAGTGAGGCTGGGCACAGGATCGGTGGCCCATGAAGAGTGCTGAGTTTTTGGTGCATATGCTTAAAAATGCAGAGGAATGCCGAGCTTAAGGGTTTAGATGTAGATTCTCTGGTCACTGAGCACATCCAGCAAACAAAGCTCCCAAGATGTGACACAGACGTTACAGAGCTCACGGGCAGAAAAGGCCCAGGAAAACAATAGAGAAGAAAGCAGATTTTATATACGTCACAATTAACTTCATCACTTTTATCTTAGCACTAGTTTAGTTACCAAGAGGTCTTAAGCATAAAATTTTAATGTATAATTCTATTCTCAAGTATTTAAGTATAATACTGCTAATTCCAAACTAATATTTTTGAAAATAATTCTTGATGATGGCAGCTACGTATAATTTATAAAGGGTCGCCAATTTTAATTAAGTGGAACAAGATTTTGCTTTGATGATAACTGTTATGTAACTAAAAATGAAAAAAAAATTTCATTTAAAGGAGTGTCTCTTCAATTTTTATGGGTTTACTAAAATTTTAAAGAGTAATTTTGAGATTGTCTTGTTCGTGGAGCTGTGTTTAAAATGCCCTCTTTCCATGTGCTTAATCTCATCCTGCTAATGGAGTCTAGCAATGTTATCTTCAGGTGATTTTTACCCACTTAGAGAAAGTTTCCACTTGTGGTTTTGATCTAGGAATCACTGTTTTTCAAAGAACCAAAAAAAAAAAAAAAGGTTTATACATCAAAGGCTGTTCAGAAGAAAAATTTGAAACTCAGGCTTTTCAGACTTCAAATAACCATCTGTTGTGTTTTTCACAGCATGTCACGTTGTGCTTTAATGAGTGTGATCTCTTTCGTATTTGTAATTTCTGAAGGCATATCAAGCAGGCGGTAATGGGCTTAAATAAATTGAGTTGTCTTTCATGTTAGACCTCTTGGGGGAATCATCAGTAACACACACCGAAAGTTGAACCTAGGAGCTCCTAACTCCCCGCTGGGCAGTCTGTGAGAACTTACCCTGCCCGGTGCCTGGCTCCCCATGGTGGGAAGGCGGTGCCGGCAGGACGGTCTGGCAGATGCCAGGGCATCACCTAGGAATTCTGGGGAAGGAGAGTTGAGTCAAGATCAGAACTTCAAAGAAGCAGCACAGCCCTTCAGAACAGTACCCATCAAATAGTTATTTTAGGGAACCAATTGTACCTTGGCAATTGTGTCTAGCGTTTTTTCCCCCTTTGGCTTTATATAACTCCTGATTACACACTATTGTTAACAGGCCTAAAGATAGGAGGCAATGCACCCAAAGAATCTCTTGCCTTATGGGATTCTAGGAAAACAGAGGACCCTTTGGCCAAATTTAAATTCAAATTTAAAATATTTTTAAACATTCCATTTTTTCTGATTTTGACCATAATACATCTTCATTGTGGAACATAAGGGGCAGGGTGGAGGAGCCAAAAGACAATAATAGCCATTTAAAAATCTCAGCAGCCCAAGCCACATTTTCCATTTCATTAAATTTTCCTTGAGGCTTTTTTTTTTTTTTTTGGCCTATGCACGTATAGTAATCTTCTTGTGAGTTTTTAAAAACGCAAAACTGTTTCTAGATCTTTCCTACAGTATCGCAAACTGATTGTAAACAATTCTTTTCCACGTTGGTTGCTACACCCCGATATATTGAAAATAAAATAGTTCAGCAGAAAGTTTTAACTGGCTCTTCCTGGTGCATCTCTCAGTTGGGGGACCTGCAGGTGGAGAACACAGTCCTTTCTCCTCTCTTCTTCTTGCGTTTTCAATGCAGACTCTGCATCTACTCCGCTAGATGAGCGACATGGGCTGTACCTTGTTGTAGAGCTACTTGCTGGAGATGGCGGCATTCACCTCCACCATGTGCTCATGGTATGGAAGTCATGGCCAGGCACAAGCCACATTGCTCAGTGACAGCCCAAGCCCCCAAACCCATGACGCAGTCTTAGCTCATATTGGGAAGGATCTGGTCATACACATAATTTTTAATGACTGTTCTATCGGTCCAGGTTCTTGGTTGCAAACAACACACTAGCTCATTAAATTAATTAATTTAAAATCTAAATGAATGTAAATATGTTAAAACCTTGGAGGGCATGAGAACCAGGCTTGAGGAATACACTTCGCAAATCATAGCACCAGAATGCTTCAGAAATTTAACTGTACCACTGACTTCAGAGGGGAGCCACTCACTACTAGACTCTGTCACTACCCCCCTGACAGTTGGGGTCTCTCTGTCACAGTCTTTCACTGCAGCAGAATGGAGTTTTCACAGACACCTCCTTCTTCTCACCACTCTATTGAATCGAAATGTTACGAGAGTGAGACTGACTGGTGGAGCATAGATCATGTGCCCACGCCCTAGCTACGAGGGAAAATGGAAAAATGAGCGGCCACTTCTGATTAGAAACAGACATTTCACACACGCACGACGGATGTTCATAACCTGCAAGGCAAAGAAAAAGCATAACAACATCCAAAACAACTGTGTAATGCTTTCCCGTATAAAGTTTCATAATATAGTTAATAATTTCCTTATTGTTGAAAACATGGGCCATTTAAGAAAATATATTTTTAGTCATGTTTGTTGAGGTATCACTCACATAGGACTAACTTGCACCCTTTTCAGGGTACGGTCAAATGAGCATTAACAAACACACGCGGTCACAGAGCAAACACCGTAATCAAGACAGAGAAGAGTCCGCCCCCAAAACTCCCTTACATGCCCCTTCACTCTCAGTCCCTCCCACTACCCCCAAATGCAGGCAGCCAATGATCTGTTTGTAGCTCTACAGTTTTTCCTTTCCCAGCGTGTCATATAAAAGGAAGTATCCAGTGCACATCCTTTTCTGCCCGGCTTTTTTCATTCTAAGTATTTTGAGACTCATCCACGTTAGCGTGTATGCCAGTAGAGCATTTCTTTTTATTGTTGAGTAATAGCCTATCATAGGGACCTTGTACCACAGTTTGGATGTACCACGGTTTGTACATTCACCAGCGAAAGGGCATATGGGCTGTTTTCTAGTTTTTGACAATTATGAATGCCACAACTATAGACACTGGCTTACGACTTTAGTGGACTCCTCTCCAGGCCTCCATCAGCCCCATCTTAGCCACACCAAGTACACCTATAATCTAAGAAAAACGACACAGAGGCCGTTTCAAATCAACCCACTCACCTCCAATTCCAGTCTGCTCACGGGCCCTCAGCAGAAGTTGTGGAGGAGCCGCTGTGCGAAGGATTCTCCAAACCGTGTGCTGGGTATGGTGAGGGGGCGGGGGCGGGGGAGGGAGGTTCAGGCCCCGCCCACTAACCCATCACCGTGACTTGATTTCTCCAATGTCTCCTCCTCTCTAGTCTGCAGCTGTTGGTGTAATAGAATTAAAGCTGAGATTACAGACAAGGTTCATGCCAGGCAAGGAAGCAGGTACCCCTTGGGGGCTCTCCCTGGCCATGTTCGCCCTGCGAATTGGAGTTTGCTGGTGTAGGCCTCGCGTCCACCGTGTTCAGCTGTCTCTCCAGCACCCGCTGAAGTACCGGCATATAATCAATCCACACTCATTATTTTCTGGATGAAGTGAACTCATGGATGAATGAGCAACTGTCGACATTGTTGAGTAAATATCATTTTACTTACAATTAGAGAAAGAATGAATGTGTCACTCAGTGTTACCCACTGAAAATAAATTTGTTTGAACAGCAGTTCAATTACGTCAAGAGTAATTGCCCATTGCTGTAGTTAGACATAATCTAATTCCTAGAGAAACAAGCATATGCAGTTTCAAAGCATAATTATATCTGACATGAAGTGACTTCCCTGTGGATTTCTTCCTGATGACAGAAAATTAAAAGTTCCATAATGTGGCAACATTGACTCTCACCTTTTCATCTCTGAGGGCTGTTCCTCCCAGCTCAGCTTATGACATTTGCTTAAAAGATGAAACCAGCCCCATTCCCAAGAAACAGGACACCTGGACATCTCTGTAAGGATGAACATTTTATTGGAATATAGGCACTTGACAGAGTAAATACACGGTTACAGAGTGTTTTGAATTTACTTGCTTTACATAGTGACTAAAAAAATATCAATCCACAGTGTCAATATTTTTTCTTGAAGCTGAAGACTTCAAAAGGTAAATTCCCAAACCCGTTCGTTTACAGTAAAGAAGGCATAGGTGGCCAACATTTTACCTAATGGACTGTATTACTATTTTAGTGTGTGATGCCCTCCCCATCCCCAGATTGGAATTGCTATGTAGCAGATATCACTTAGCACTTATTATAAAGAAATAAAGTCACCTGCCTGGGAGATTTGTGAAGCCCTTTGAAATTACTGGCTCCAACGTGAAGGTTACAAACCCAGACTTGAGAATCTTCTTAATAAAATGTAGACGATCAGGCCTAATGACCTGCAGGTTTCCACACTCAACCTCTTTATAAAGCTTTTGGACAAACTGGAATTTCATCCTTGTAGTCTCCAAAATACTTTTTTTTTTTTGAAAAGAGAATTTACTCTCCATAATGCAAGGCACTACTGTCTCAGGTCCAAGCTTCAAAGGAGAAAATGACAAGCTAGTTTCTTTAAGGAAAATGTTATTTATTTGTGGAAGGTCAATAGTAACATGACTCACTCGGTCATGGAATTTTTGCAGAAACGTTCGTCTCGAGGTTTGCTGCCTTTCTAACAGACCTGCCCGTGGGCGAGCACCCCAGCGCAGCCTGCAAAGGCTGTTCACACTGCTCCCTGAAATCCCAGTGACCTCGCTCCAACCTGGGAAACCACTGAACCAACGCAGAGAAGTCCAGGCGAAAAGCGACAAACTCACGGTGATGTGAAGTCATTCCATTCAGCACGTTAAAACAAATAAGGGATATTTTTAATGCACTTCGGTTTCCTTTTCCATCTGCAAAGGGAACGATCATCCCGCATAGTCTGGTGGATTTGTCTTTTGTGAAACGCATACAGAAAAATGCTTTGTGTTCTCAAGCCCGTCCTCCCACTTTGTGCCCGGTCGCCTTGGGCCTACAGGACCGGTTAAAGGGGGACCCTGATGTTTATCGATCTGATGCAGTGAAACGTACTCTCTTGGAGGGTTGGAAAAAAGCCACTCCACTTTCAGAGGGTTCAGGAAGCCCTGCTGTGCGGAAAGGGAGAAAGGCGGGGAGCCCCAGTGCGGTGGCAGCTGGGGCTGTGACCTCCTGCCTCACCACAGCCCTCCTGGAGGGAAGGACAGCCCTTGGCAGGGCTGGGCACTGTTCCTTTGGCCCCTTGCCTTGCTGGGCAGCGCATCTGACCATGTGGCCATCTGGACTTGATTTAAAGGAAGACTGCACAAGGGCAGAAAGCCCAACTTAAAAACATCTCCTTGGCTGACAGCAAGCCCCAAATAGCCCCAGCACGACAGAGTGGTGGGTGTTGGGTTCTCACATTTCCTGAGCAGCCTAGTACAGGCCAGTTCCTTGCTAGGCACTAGGGACGTTAAAGTGACCTGGGGGGGCAGGGAGCCATTATTCAAGGCTGCGTGTTTCCAGCAGGAAGCACATAACGATGGCTAAACCCTTGAAGTTTATATCCTTGAAGGGAAGAGCCCCCGGGAGAGACAGGAAGTAAAGAGAGCTTCAATACTTCCTGCTAAGTGCGTGGAGATGAGCAAACATTGGTGTCACAGGAAGCAGGGAGAAGCGGCCTCTACCTTCTTCACCTGAAAGGAGAGCCTTCCTAGGTGGGCGGATCTAAGCACTCTAAGGAAAGTTGTAACAGGAGGTTATACTGATACTGATTATCTTGCATCCTTTAAGACCTAGAAATCCATTTTGAGTTCCTGCTTCAATGGTCCAACTCTGGGACAAATCCTCTAAAGGGCTGCTGTGAACATCCTTGTAGATGATGGTGAAACCCAACTCTTAGGACGATTTGTCGGGACCTAATAGGAAAATCTGCGGGAAGAAATATGAAGATATTTCTAGTAGTGCTGGGACTGAAGCTGTTAGGAAATAAACTGGTATTTTCTGAAGGACAGTAGAAGACTGCTTTAATCTTTTGGAAGTCCATTCCACCTGTAACATTACCAGGTATAGGTCACAATATATGTAGAAGATGTATTTGTGTCTGTTGCCACTACAGTGTAGGTTCTGGGGAAAAGAACGGATCTTTCTAATCACGGATCTCCGGCACCTGGCATGTGACAGGCTCGGTTACCTGCTAAGTGACGGAACAAGTGATCTCTACTCTAGGTAACATCTTTGGAGCTTGAGGATATGGATATATCTTGGTTTTTCTCTCTCTCTCTTTCTCTCTTTCCTTTTTCTTTCTCTTTTTTTATTCATGTATTCACTTTATTTCCTTCTGGGAGTGCACCAGGACTGCTTCAATAGAAAGAAAGCTTTCATGTCAACACAGGAAGCATATCATTTGAAAACTGGCATTTTCTTAAATTCCCTTGGGCCGTTTAATTTGTACGGAACAAAGCACCTTATCTCTTCTTCTTTTCTTTTCCTTTTTTTGGTACTGTGCTTAACACAGCGTGTGGCAAAGAGTAGCTGTTTCAATAACATTTGTTTAATTGGTAGGCTTTACGCCCAATAATTTAGCTAAGCTCTCTGCACAGTCTAAGGCTAATTTGGAACGCTTCAACGTGCTAGGGAAATTTCCTTGCCTCGTTTGAATTTCCCCAAAAGGTGATTAATGAAAAAGAATCCGCAAGGTTAATTAACAAGACGTGCATAGCAGAATTAGTAACAGGCCCAGACAGCCCCGCAGACCACAGCCTTCCTCGGTTCTGCTCAGCTTCCCTGCCGCCTCTCGGGCTCTGTGGGGCTGCACGCAGCAGGGTGACTGGTGTTGGCCACCGTCCTTTCCTGGTGGACAAAGGCCAAGTCCTTAAGAGATGGCGAAGTTGGTATGGTAGATGAGAAAGCTGGATTTGCGGCCTGTATTTGCATTCTTACGAAGAATTGAAAAGCCTTAAAGTGCCTTAGAAGAAAATGTGCAGAGTGCATTGCAAACCATGCTCCTACTGTCTTTTCCATCTTCAGTGTGACACCCACTCCCTCCCTTGGACACCCTCAGCTGCCTCTCACCCCAAACACCGCGTTACCTTTACAATTCCGACTGAAACAATAAAGCAATAATTCATGGTGGAACAGTTCAATTCCACAAAGGTTTGCCTCAGTGCTCACACCCTCTGCGCTTTCCCTCTGATTTCAATACGAATTAAGGAAGCACTTAATAAATTTTTGTTTTGGTAAAAACACACATGCACCCCCTAAGTGTACCCATAACTAACCCACTGGCTGAGTCTGTCCAAAGAAATACTTCTGCCAAGTTGTCCCTTTCACTCCTCTGAGGGCTGCTCTGGGGGACTCTCCCTCTTATCCTCTTTCTGTGGACCTGGGATGTCGGTGTTTGGAGCATTCTCGACCACCCACTGACACTCGTGAACACGGGTCCCCTTAACCTCCTCTGCATCCACACTGGCAGCAGCCTGGGCCATGCCGTCCTTCCCTCCCAAGGCTTCCTCTGCCACAGAGACCTGGCTCTCACTGGGGCCGCTGGGGTCAGAACTTACAATGCAATCTGTAGGCCGACCTGGGAGCTCCCTCTCAGGGGGCTCCCCAGCCCCTGAAGGCTCCTCTGTGGGGCCAGGGCCGCTGGCGCCCTGGCGGAGCCCTCCACAGGCTGGCTGAGCCTCTGCACAGCCCCCCAGCTCTGCCCCACCAGCCTCGGCTTCTGAGGCGGCAGGAGAAAGGGCCTCCCTCTCCCTGACCTCACTGTCCTCACAGCTGTCCTGACTGCAGACAGTTGTTGGATTGGCCTCGGCACAGATCGGGGTTCTTTCCTCTTCTTTTTCAATTTCTTGGGGAACGAGGGTCTCCTGATTTGCATCTTTTTCGATCTCGAGGGTGGCAGACTCCACAGGCATTTCGATGGTCACCGTCAACAAATTTCGGAGCTCCTTCAAGGAGCCTGAGGCAGAGATGGATTCTGACTTTTGGGGGGTGGGTTCTCTGTCCTCAGGAGTCCCTCCAAACTCCAGCTCTGGTGGGTGTGTGCTCGGGGCTTCTGCTGTGTCCTCCGCAGCCGCAGGATTCACAGCAGGGTCACCCATGCTTGCAGTGATCGCCTGCCCATCCCCACCTGGGAAAGAATGGCTTTCTTGTTGGGCCAGCGGACTAGGGGCACCGGGCTGCTTCGTTTCCCCCGATTCCTGGAATACTTCATTACTGGCCGTCTCGCCGTCAGCAGCTCCTGGCACAAGGGCCGAGGCTCTCCTGGCAGGGCTGGCCTGGTTTGACCCTGCGGGGGTTTTTAGATCTGTTAAGCTGGACACGCTTTCACTGGGCAAGGCCATGTTGTCTTCAAATAAGTTGTGTTTCTTCAGGACAGCAGCTTCCTTTATCACTGAGATACCAGAAAACAAAACATGACATTAGCATTCGGCCCTGACCAATTTGGCTTTTCCGATTGTACCCAGGAGCCAAATTCCCCTCTCAGCTTTTCTGGCTATCCAAATGTCTCAAGTTCAAGTTCCAGCTTACACTCATCCTCTTCCCGGCAACCTGCCCTGACAATCGAAGCCTGCAAACTCAGGCCAATCTCTAGGCCTCCGCCGTGTTCCTCCATTTATTCCTCCGTGCATTCGTTATTCAAACGGCAAACACTGACTGGGCATTGACTATGGGACAGGAATCCAAAGACAAAGAAAATATGGCCTTTGCCATCGAGGAGCTCACAATCAATAACATTATCACCTGGATCAGTCATATGGGCCCCATCACATTTTATTAGTTGCTGGCCTGCGTGGTGCCAATTCATAGCCACCTTGACCGAAATCCCTTGAGGACAGAAGCAGGCCTTACATTTCTCTGCTTTTTCCCACAGTGCAGTCCTGAGTGTGCGATAGGCTCTCAGTCCTGAGCATTGACCTGGACTGGCACCATGGCATCTTTGCTGTAAATGTCTCTGCCACAAGCAACTCTGCCACAAACATTTTTGCTGCATAGCTAATCGGCTGTAAGGCTATTTTCCTATAAAAATGAATAAATAACTGGTTGACAGTTCGTTTTGTTTTTTGGGTTTTTTTTTTCTTTTTGGTTTCATTTCTCCATTGATGAATCAATCGCCGTAAAAGAGAATAAAATAACTGGTTGATAGTTTGTTTTTTGTGTTCATTTGTGTTTGTTTTCTGTTTTGGGTTTTTTGTGGTTGTTTTTTTTTTGTGGGGGGTAGGGTTTGGTTTCACTTCCCCATTGACAAAGTAGTGGAGAAAATAAATAGTGGTGATCTTAAAATAGCATTTTTTTTCCAGATGATGATGATTTTTGCCCCAAGAGTTAGTTGGTTTCTTATTTTGAAACACTACATTGGGAAGAGAAAGAGACGCACCCAAGGGCCTCTGAGGTTGCAGAGGTGAACCCACATGTCCCATAGAACAAAGACACAGCCTTGGGCACCATCCACAGAATAAAATCAGTTATTTTCACCATATATTGCCATGAATCTACACACATAGTAAATGTATTCAAATATTTGTACTGCACAATCAAGTGTTTTTAAATTTTGTTATTCAGTTTTAATGTCCCTCTTTTATTTGACATAATCTTATTTTTCTTATGGAAAAATTGCCTATGGTCAATTAGTTATGGGACAAAAATGTTTGTGGCAAAAATGCTGGTAGCAAAGACGCTACAGCGAAAATCCCGGACACACCAAATGAGGACCTGTGTACATCCAGCTCAGTCCTAGAGGCCCTGAGAGGAGCGACAATGACACTAATAATGAAGGCAGCTTCAGTTCTGCTCACGGCTGTGCAAGTTGTACCATGCCCAGCAGTATCGCATCCCGGGGGGCGGCCCTTGTCACCAGAGGCAGCGCAGGTTTGTAGAGACAGCGTAACAATCCCCCGCAGCTGCAGAAGCGTGTCCTGCTCTAACACTATCAGCACATCGTGGCAATTTTTGGACAGAGAACAGTCAAGGGTCAGGAGGAAGGGAGGCGTTTTCTTTTCTCTTTTTTCTTGTTTTAAAATCAGGAATTATCTTATTGCTGTTGTTAGCGTTTTCCTCTCTAGACGAGACAAATTCTTTCTTTTGTTAAAGTCAAATGTTATTTTTCAATTATAGCTTACAAGCAGTATTATTTTGTATCGGTTTCAGCTGTACAGCATAGTTGTTAGACAATCATATATTCTACAAAGTGTTCTCCCCAATATTTCCAGCACCCATCTGGCCCCAAATATAGTTATTACAATATTATTTGACTATATTTCCTATGCTATGCTACATTCCCGTGACTATTTTGTAACTGCCAATTTTTAAAAATTGTATTTATTGGGGTGACATTGGTTAATAAAGTTATACAGGTTTCAGGGAAGGGAGCCCCTCAGTGTACTGCAGTGGCCTGGCGGCAGCCTCGTCCAAACCTGTCCTCTGCGCAGACACTGTGCGGCCATGTTTCCATCCCTTATCACATTAGCCCCTCCTCCCCCCACCTCCAACCGTGATGAGCTCCTGGGACCTGAGGTTTGTGCTTGGCCAGTTTTCTTTGTGGCCGGGTTTTGTGACGCCCAACACCTTCCCCATGGAGACCAGACACGTCAGGCCTACAGCTGAATGGGTGGCTTTCCCTATCTCTGTCCAAGTTTTCCTGCCCGCACCCCTGTCCCAAGCAAGGCCTGCTTCCCCATGGGGTGCCAGAGTCCCAGCAAGCCTCCCAGTGCAGGTTGTCACCGCCCTGGGTCTCTTCTGTGCGGCCGAGAGGAGGTGAGGAATGTGCTGTGAGAGCAGCTGCTCGGAGGTCACCTCCTCCCGCTCGGGCTGTGAGCCCGTGACGAAGAGGAGCCTTTTGTCCTTTGTTCTGTCTGGACAGCTGGAGGAAGACAGCTGGTCATAAGACACCCTAGATTTAATCTCTCCAAACCTCAGTTTTCTCATCTGAAAAACGAAGCTTAACATTCCCATCTCACAGCACCCTTGTTTGTATCGGAGGAGAAAGACGATCTAATGGTCCCGGTAGAGCCTCTGCGCAGTCGGGGTTGCTGTCCCTCCTCCCTCCCTCCGTCCTCCCCTCCTGTCTCCATCTCCCCAGCGCCCTTGTGCAGTTCCCCTGCCCCTTTCATTCCTGCTGAGAAATGAGAGCTGGCCGCACTGGGTCCCATCTCTGGGGCACTCCCCTCTACCTAGCACTCCCTCCGGGACCAGGTAAGCCCCCTCACCTTTCAGAGTCTCATCGAGGAGGATGTGATGTAAAATCTCCTCGTACACGTTTTCCACGTGGATCATGTTGGTGTGGTCTGCGAAGATGAACTGCTCGTATTTCTGAAGTTCCTGGGGAGCAAGAGGCGAAGAGGACAGGCATGGGTGCCGGCGCGTGGAGGAGACGCAGGAAGGACGTGAGGAGTCCCGCTCCTGAGCCCGGAGGCACCTCTCCTTGCACTGGGTGCACGCCGCAGGGGGTGTCTATGGGTCTGCGGCCCTCCTTCCCCCCTCCATCATAGCCAAAGTGTTTCCTTCTTCATTTTTTAAAAAATGCCAGCAGTACTTAGCAAGGTATATGTCACATGCAATAAAATGCAAACATGAAAAGCACAGCTCAAAGATTTTAAATATATAAATAACCCCATGAAACCCTAACTCAAATCAAGACAGGGGACATCACCCCCATTTTCCTGTGCACAACCCACCAGAGAGAAGCACCGACCTAACACCGATCACAGTAGCCTAGTTTTTCTTGTTCTTGAACTTCATGTAAGTGGAATGGGCTCTTCTTTTGTGTTTGTTCTCCAGAGTCACCCATGTTACCACATGTACCCGAAGCTTGTTCCCTTTCATTGACAAGACGTTCGTTATATGGATAAACTAAAATAGTTTATCCACACTCCTGTTGTTGGATATTAAGATTTTCCCCCCACTTTTTGACTGTGAGGAGCACAGGTGCTGTGAACATTCCTGTGCATGATTTTTCTAGATTTAAGGGCTTCCTTATCTTAAGTAGATACCTGCCAATGAGACCTGCTGGGTCCTAGAGCAGATGTGTGTTTAACTTTGTTAGAACGGGGCCCCTTTTCTGGTGCAAGAATCTCTAGTTGAGGACTCTTCAGGTACTCAGGAATGTTCTCTTCTTTCCTTCCAGCTGGCGCTGGTCATTCCTCTAAGACGATCCAGGCAGGGGGCAGAATTCTTTAACCCTTCCTGCTTCCCTAGGGTTTCCAAACAGCTTGCCTGTTGTCAGCATGAGGACGAAGCGGGGGTCGAAAAGCACCCAATCCTATCCCGGGGTTTAGCTCAGTAATCCTTGCACCTGACAGTGCTGGGAACGGCTCCTGGGGCTAGAGGGCCAGGGACTTAGCCGTGGCATTCGATGCCTTTTGCCTGGAGGGACGGGGTTTACAGCAGGGGATCAGAAGCCACCACATTTAGACAGCTCTCGGAGCCAGGACTTGGGGGTCTGCAGTAGCCCAGGACCAGCGCATAGAGGGTTCTCACGGGGTGGCTTTATATGTACTGTAGAAGAAGGACCACTCTGTGCCCCTCTCCTCCTCTGTGAAATGAGGGGCACAGGCTCATGTTCACCCTCCGTGTTCCCACGTGGTCTCCCATTCCTCATTCCCGATAGTTACTCATCCCTCAGGACTGGGCGAAAGCAGGACGCTGGGCGGCCCTCCCAGACCCCACAAGTGGAGCAGGGCAGCCTCCTTGGATCTCCAGATGAGGAACTGTCTCCATAAGGCTACTGCTGAACTCATCACAAGGCGTCCTGTGTGCTTGTCCCCTGCCTCTAGGCTGCGAGTGAACCCCGGGACAGCAGGCCCTTGGCTGGGCCCGGAGCCTGGACCGTATGCGAGACATATTTAATACATGTTTACTGAGTAAACACGAGACCTTTGAAATTTCAACCAGCTAAACAATTCTGTGGGAAGGAATAATTTCTAGGGCCATTTATACATTTGTCACGTGGTTTGCTTCACAAAACAGACCTTCTATGAGAAACAGATTGAACGGTGACATTTGTATGTTGAATTCCCTGGGTCAATTAAATTGAATCCCTGAGGGTGGGTCTTGGGGAATGGGGTCTTTCTGAAGGCTTCTGAGGTCATTCTAACATGCGACTTGAGTGAAGTACCACGGATCTAGGAAGGTGCCACTTAATGAGCCAAGAAAAATCACACTTAAATAAAATATAGAATTCTTCTCTGAAGCTGGCACTCCCCTAATGTATCTATTCTGTAAAGCCAGATTTTAAAAAATCTCTTGACACCGATACCATATCCTACATTACGGAATGCTCTGGGTCACAGGTTCTTTTGAAACCAGTCTCTCTTGATTAAAAGTCACAAGAGCCCCTTACAAATCGAGTATAACTCTGCTGGTGTTTGGAAGGCAGGGGGTAGAGGGAGGCTTTCCTCGCCCTTCTACTTTTCGAGGAAGATCAGGCCCTCAGGCCCCCCGGGGCTGCCTTTGGAGCTGGAATAAGAAAACATCCCCAGCAGGAAGGGTATGTGCCAGATGTGTCCCAAGGTGGGCTGAGTCATCCTCTGGGCGCTGACCTTTTCCAACCCCATGGGCCAAGGGGCGGTCATAGAGACAGACTGTCACCTGGGCACCATCAAATCCCTTTCTATGAAGGAAATACACCCCCGGAAATAAATGCCAGGGACAAGATATGCTGATGTCACTTTGAAGAAAAACAGTATCAACAGAATGTAAACATGACTGAAGAAACCGCCCCAGTAAAATGACTCATGCAAAGGATTTTAATGACCCAATGCTTGGGGACTTTCTAAGCTGCCAACAAGCCCTTCTTAAATTCTAAATGCTCCTTATCATTTGCTCCGAGACCCTTGCCCACATCCAGCCTCATGGATCGTTTCTGAAATGTAGAAGTAGTAATAGCCATAGTTAGCATTCACTGAGCACATCACGTGTTACCAGTGCCCATGAGCGGGGTGCAAGCTTGGCCGGTGGCCAGCTCTGCGATTTGGGGCCCACAACTTAATCCCTCAGGGATCCTCATTACTACAATGAGGACATGAATTATACCTCCTCATAGGGTTGTTCTGAGAATCGTTGAGCTAATCCACGCACCGTGTTTAAGAGGATGCCTTGCACGTGGTAAGTGCTCATCAAATGTTAATTGCCTCATTCAAGTCTTCTCAATCTTAACAAGGATACCGCAAGGTAGTGCTATCTCCATTTTCTGGAGAGTGAAATCTAGACTGGAAGAGAGGAAAACTGATTTGCCCAAGGCCCAGGAGCTGATACCTCGGTGAGGCAGGACTTGAACTGAGAGGTTGTGACCCAGCTCACCCATTACCCTGCTCTGCAGACGGAGTCACACTTCATAATTAGGGCTGTCACTGGTTGCCTGGGGTTCGTAACAGCTTTAAATGATTTGTTTCATTGATTTCACCAAGCACAAACTGTTACTGGATGTAACAGAACAAATACCCCCCTGGGATCAAGCATGGGCCTTAAGATCTTTTCCTGCACGTGGTAGTGAAGTTTCAGTCAGAATTATGAGTCATACCCTAATGAGGAACATCTGGTATTCTCAGGTGTTCTATAGCAACCCTTAGCTTGGCTCAAACTCCGATCGTTACCCTTGGAGATTTTTGTCTGGTCCGGGGGTGGGGGCGGGTTGGCAGATCCCACCAGCTGCTTGGTTTTGTAAATCAAGTTATGCTGAAACGTAGATTTGCCCATTTGTCTGTGCATCGTCTATGGCTGCTTTGGGGCTGTAACAGCAGAACTGGGTAGTTGCATCAGAAATAGTATGGCCCATGAAGCCTAAAATATTTACTATTGGACCATTTACAGAAAAAGTCTGCCAACCCCTTCTACTGTTTGCAAGCACGACGCGGCCAAAAAAATAAAAATAAAAATAAATAAATAAAATAAGAAAGGTGCTTGGACTTGACGGGCAACAAGAGCAGACCCTCGGGAGTGACCCCGCAGCCCTTACCGGTTTGCACGTGGACGCCAGGGCCTTCTGCATGGTGGGAAGTGTGATCTGAACCAGCGCCTCTTGAAATATCCTCTTCCGGATGGTGCTGCTGTCGTAATCATATTGCTGTCAATACAGAGATAGAAACATATGCTAAATAGCAACACTGCAATCTGTTAACTTTCGCTCAAACCAAAAACTCAGCCGCCCACTTCATCTCCTTTCCCCCTCTCATTTCTGAGCACCCTATGCTGTCTCCAACGTCTCAGAGGTCTTTCTGTGCAATTCTATCGCGGTCTACGTGGAGGTTGTGACTGAGAATGACCCATCTTCCCCACCCCTCTTACAGATATGGAAACTGAGGCAGGATCAAAACAGCAATTTCTGCATTACAACCAAGCTGGGGATCGAACTGGGGGGTGAATTTGTACTTTGTCATCCCTGTCCTGGGGGGGTCCTGGGACGGTCCTACGAGCCACGGTCATCTACTTCTTTCATTCTACTTCCTAAAAGTAGGCTTTGTGGGTTGTAATCATTTCCGCCAGGGAAGGGACGGTCTGGCTCATAGCTACATTAACGCTGTGGTATGTTGGTCAAAGAAGTTTAGCAACCAGAACAGAAAAGATGATGATTCACTTTGTACTGCATGGATCATCGAAGCTGAGTGACTGGGGTGTGGTCTTAGATGTCACTTTAAGAGGATCACAGGCACACTGAAGCATAGTTACAGGCACATGAGCAGAATGTCAGGCTCCATAAAGAATGGTCAAAGAGATGAAGCCACTTATACCGGAGGTAGTAATTTGGGGCTAAAAAATAGCTCTGTTAAAACAACAAAAGGCTACCACGTGGAAGAAGGACATTAACAATGAGGCTAGAATGGACGATGGCTGAGACCCTTGGCTTTAATACTAGGAAGCATGTTCTTGTAGTTAAATGTGTCCAGAGAAGAGGTGGATTGTCCTGAGAGGTATACAGTGTTCTGACACCTGGGGGTGGTATTGATATCGATAGCTTTTCTTTCTCAATTTCAAGTTCATTATTAGCTGTATTACCATGATAATACAATGTTGCTTTTAATTCCTTTTAAAAAATAACTTATTTATAGATTTTTTTTAAGAAAGAGAGGGAAAGAAACATCAACGCTTGAGAGATACATTGATGGGTTGCCTCTCACGCACCCCTAACTGGGAACATAGCCCACGACCCAGGCATGTGCCCTGACTGGGACTCGAACCGGTGACCCTTTGGTTTAGCAGGCTGGTGCTCAATCCACTGAGCCACACCAGCCAGGGCTGCTTTTATTATCACTAATTTGATTACCAGAGTTTCCTACTGCCTGTGAGACCTCAAGATCGAGTCTGATATCCAGGGACCCCATTCTAGGCTCTGTGGAACTTTATCTTCCGCTCCAAGCACCATTTAGGGCAGCGAGTTTCCACCTTTTCCATCTCACAGCACACATAAACTGATTCCTAACAGTTTGCGGTCCACCAAAAATATACTGCATTTTTCCTCCATCTGCTCCCCCAAAATAGGTATAATTTTGATTCATTCACACCAGACGGCTATTATCGTGTTGGCTGTTGTCATTTTTTAAATTTGACAATCTAAGAGAAAAAAAGGTCAGTGCCCCTGACTAAATAGTCTGGTATTGCATGTTTTAAACATTCTTGTGGCCCACTGGTTGAAAATCGCTGGTTTAGGGGAAGGAGGAAGTGAAAAATTAGTGCACTAGGTTTCATTATAGTTTAAGCTCTAGTTCACCTTGAGTAGCCTACTGAGCTTACATAAGTCACGTTAACTCTCGAGAGTCAGTTTCCTCGTATCTAAAATGGGGACATAGTCTAATTATCTCACAAGTTCTTATGAGGATCAAATGGAACAGGATAGGTTTTCAAAAAGCTTTAAAAATATAGCATATCTGTGTAAGCCCTTAATATTAAAACCATTTCTGTATATACTTAAACACGAAGCATATTAAAAATAAAACAATTTCATGTGGCAGGTACCTCTTCTTTTTCCTTTTTAAAGATTTTTTTTGGCATTTATCTTCTACCTGGAGTGTATTTTCTTTGTCATGATATGTTGATTTTTTTTTACACATATGTTGGCTAATTTAAATGTAAACTATTTGAAGAAATAGGCTATGCCTTGTCTATTTTTATATTCCATGCAATACCTATCACAGTGCTTTGCTTATAGTGGACAACCAATACATATCAAGTGCAAGTGCTTTGAAAGTACGGTAGGGACATGTCACTTCAGTTGATGGGCAACGACGCTGAGGACCTGCGGTTCCTAAGACAGCCACTAGATGGCAGAAGAGGCATGAGAATCATGCTAGGGAAACTGATGCCTCTCAGTCACTGGACCCTCAGGGAAGAAAGATGAGAAAGAAAAGGGGCAAGTGAAAGAACTTGGCGTTTTCCACTTAAAAAGAAACAGGGGCCACATTCTTTTGTTTCTTTTTTATTGAATTTACTGGGGTGATACTGGTTCATAAAATTATATAGTTTTCAGGGGTACAACTCTGTAATACTGTGCGTTCACCACCCCAAGTCAAGTCTCCTTCCATCACCACTTATCTCCCCTTTACCCTCTTCTACCTCCCCCAGGGGTCACAGTCTTGCTTTATGCTTCCCACGAATGAACACATGCTTTTACCTTTAAGACTCGGAGCTTAACCTTCTCAATGGCGACTGCCGTTTTGGAGGTCTCTCCCTCGAGATGCGGGGCGAGCAGCTGTCCAAAGGTGAACACGGCGTTCCCCATGAGCTGGAAACCAAAGCGACACAAACAGCACCGTCAGCGGTGGGGGCACTGACCCTGGTCTGCCTCAGGCGGCTGCGCGGAGGGGAGGAGATGAGCATCCGAGAGGAGCCCCTCAGGCGGTGCTCTGAGAGTGACCCAGGGCAGCAGGTCTTCATCCCACTACCTGGCTGTGACGTAAATAATAGGCACGTGGCCACCGTGGGGTAAGAGACCGGGAAATGTGCACACGGGCGCACGTGTATGTGGGCATGTACATGTATGTGCATATTATAGATATATACATGTATGCCTGTATGTATCCCATACATCTTTTCTTCTCACCTTTCCTCCTTCCACTCTGGACTGAAAGCCCAAGATGACGGTACTGAAAATACCATCGTCTCCTGTGGCGATCCCCTTCCTCCAACCTCTGGGACCTGCATCCAGGTCTTAACAAGATGAGGTGGGAGTCATCTCCAATTATTTTTGGCTGTTTAATTCTGCACCTGCCTGTTCAGGTAGAGGTAAACCACCCAGCACATCTCTCCGTCCACTCCCGTCCACCCGCTCACACCTCTGCCAGGTTGGAAAGACGGGCAGGGGGAGGGCTCCGTGCAACAGCAGTCGACGGGCTGGGCAGCGAAAGTGGCTCAGATGCCTTACTCTCTGCACCTGTGCCTGTAGACGCTTCACCGGGGTTCAGAACTACCACAGGGGCTTCTGTGAAAGGATCGCCCCAGTTTTGTTCTTTGTCCCTCTTTAACCCCTCACAACTCAGAGGTTAGGTAGTGAGACGGGTCACTTAATCCCGCCTATAACTTTTAAGAAAAAAAAATGCTCTTTTCTTTTCCAAGTCTGTGATTCCAACACACACCTTTCTCACTGTGTTCTCAACACAGTAGCGAATTTATCTAAGAATCTGTCTCCCTATCAGCTCCCTGAAGTGGGGACTGGCACAGTGCCGGCCCCACATATAGCTTCAGTGAGCACACGCTTTGGTCATGTATAAATCGCCAGGCCATGGAAAAGTCCATGCTATTCACTCCTGCTCCTCGGAGGGGAAGAAGGAACCTATCCAGTAAACCCAAGAGATCCAAATATAAAGCTGTGATTGAGTGACCGACTGCTTCTAACCTAGGCGAGGGGATTAACTGAAGCCAGCGGCTCTCAGTCCTGGACACATATTAGAAGCGACGGGAATGAATAGGGAAATTTTTTAAAAATTATTCAAATATAATACTTTAAAATTATTCAATTATTTTAAACATTTTTGAAAATCAAATTTTTAAAAATTATTGAGTCATAAGTATATAATTTCAATAATTAAAACAATCATTTCAAAATATATATGTAATCAGAACCACTGGAGGTGGGGCCTAGTATTTCTTAAAAGCTCTGCAGGTGATTTTCAGGTGCACCTGAGGTTAAATTAAGCAATTATTAATTAATGTCACTTTATTTCCTGGAGATGTTTCTACTACGTGACATTTATCAATATGGAGGAAAGATGAAGCCTGCTGGAAGGACAGGTGTGACGAGGGAGGCAGCGGCCACACACCCGAGTGGCCCAGCCCGCCGGTCGCATCCACCAGTGCCTGCTCCCCTCTGGCCCCGTCCTCTGACCCGGGACGCCCTGCGGTGCGCACCTCTTGCATGTAGTTCTGTGTCCGCTGCACCACCAGATCGACATGCGGGAACCTGAAGCGGCTCTTGAGGTCCTGCAAGCGCTCCTGAAGCAGGTTGACTTGAATATAACAAGGTTCCATCTTCACAGAATCCAATGGAAGATTCATAAGCCGGTCCACATGCTGCATTTGGGGGAAGGAAAAAAATGAAACACCTTCAGACTTAGGTGCAATATTACACACATATTACATACTCCATAAATTCTCAACAGTCAAACGTGTGTTATTAGTGCGAATCACTTCCCAGTCACTACATCTGTGACTTCTTCAATTCTTTCTCCCTTCAGGGGTCCTCGGGTCAGCCCTGCTGCTAGGACAGAGGCTGGGGGAAGAGCCAACAGGATAATTGGAGGACCCAGGGATGCATCCCAGGCTCCAGTCTTCTTAAGGTCTTGATGGACAGACTCCCAGCTCCCACTTCCAGAACTCAAGAGCTAGGCAGGTAGGTCCTCCGGCACATGGAGTTGATGCTGGGCCCATGAGCCCCACAGCCTTTATAAGTGAGTGCCATCCCTCTCAGAAAATCCCAGTGAGGTTGTGGTGACCCCCGGACTCCTGGATGTGAGACTAGGGTCCCCACGGCTTTCTGAGGCTCTGCCAGGGCGCATGGGACCCTGCCGTGGTCTCTCTACAGTGCTAGCGGACAGGACGCAGGAGGTAGGACGGGGCCTGTCCAGGGAGGGGCACCCAGTTTTAAAAACTGGGGTCCCTCCTTCTCTAGTTTGCACAAGCGAAGACTTGATCATGGAGGCTTCTGGCGAGAGGACGGCTACAGACCTCATCTCCTAATGGCCCCAGGTGTTATCAACGCACTCATACACTGTGAGCATTCTAGCCAACAGCACGCACGTTGTTTTCCAAGTTAATTTGAAAATAATTTTTAAGACTGAATACTGGAGAGTTAGAATAAACAAGGGTGTGTGGGTAGCAATAGACAGAAAGATGCTGGAAATGGAGGCCAGGGTTGCCAACTCCAGGGGGTGAGTGTCAATTACATAGGATGTGCTGCCTCGTTTTCAGGTCACAGAAAGCAGAGAGATCTACGTTCCTAGATTACACTAAACAGAAATTTAAGGAGGGCTCACTCTCACTGTGTTTGTAATGGGAAAGTGTCACTCCCTTTAAGAAGTGAGTTGCAGGTGGCTCCACTAACATGGAATGAATAATCAAAAATGTGCTGTCGAACTTGCCCCTCTTCAGAAAATACGCCATGTGACTATTTGTAAGAAACATCGGTCAAGCGGACGAGAGGAAAAATGGTTTGCCACTTTGCTCCTAGCAGATGGGATAAAGTTTAAACCAGTGGGAAGGCCTATTTCTGATGGGAATGGGGGGTCGGGGGGAGTGTTCTGCCATCACAGCTGGTGGAAATGTAGATTTTAAATCTCTTTTTTGGAATGCAAATGATAACGTCTGTTAACATGAGGAAGGAACCTGCCTTTCAGCCTACCAATCCTGTCCTAGGAATCTATCCTGTAGAAACGGACGCGTCAGGTATAAGGATCTTTGTACCAGGGGTACTTATCACAGCTTCGTTCCATGCCAGCAACTTGGGATGGTTGAATAAATCATACACGAAATATTACGCAGCCATTAGAGCGAGTGATTTAGGACTAGAACCGTTAATTCGGAAACAGTTTCATGATGCATTTTTGAGGGAGAATGCTGATAAGCAGAACAGTCTCTGTAATGTAATCCCATTTTTCGAAGACCAAGCAATCTAAAAAAATAGCCTACGAATGTGTATGTTATATGCTGTATGCAGATGGGGAAGCTACAGGATGGCACATGCTAAGGTGTGGACACTAATTACGTGAGGGGAGGAGGGTGGCATGTAGGGAGGAGTGAGAGTACAGGCGAGTTTAAAAAGAAGGTTGTGATATAAGAAACCCAAAATTACACACAAAATGATCTCGTTGATGTACAGTGACATGTGTAGCTATGCACAGGGAACTAAGAAAGGGAAAGGAACGGATGTGTCCGGTCTTACCCGCTGCTCTGTAGGGATGCCCGTCATGTGTCAAGTGTAAAACCGAGTGGGCGAGTTATGTCTGTCAGGGGTTCTCACACTCGAGGGACCAGGAAACCCTCTGGGGTCTTGCTAGGATGCACTCCTGGGCCCCGCCCCAGAACTTCTGATTAGGTGGACCTTTGGTGGGGGCCTGAGAATTTGCGTTGTTAACAGCCATGTGACGACGCGGCTGCTGGTGTAGGGACCACACTTGGACAAACATTGGTTTTTATTATAAGTCTATAGTGTTAGGAACAAACCAACAAACACAATTTATACAAACAAGGCTCTATGCTTATATATTTGTATGAATTAGGAAAAAGTATGTGAAAACACCTTCTAAGCGACTTATATTACTTAATTCAGGGAGTTGGGAGGGGAGGTGGACTAGGATTGGGTGGGTATGGGCGATTAATTTTGCATATATATACATATGTACATGAATGATTATTTTTGCAACTTAAAACCATTAAATGAAAGCAGGTAGCCGGATGGATGAAACGGTGGTTGAATGAATGGAAGACAGACTAGATGGCTGGATGGAAGGCAGAAGCATGAAAGGGAGGAAGGGAGGGGGTGTGGCAGAGGCGGATTTAACGGCGGGAGCACCCGGTGGGTGCCCTGGGCGCCGACTTCATGTATTTTTATTTTCCCTGTCTTTTTTTTAAGGGAACCAATATTTTTTTCTGCGCCTAGTACCTCAACCCACCTTAATCCGCCTCTGCGGAGTGGGCGGAGGGAAGGAAAGAAAGAAGAGGCGAATGCAGACGAAGCCCACTGCAAAGGTAGCCCCCAGCTCACACGGAACTCCTTGGCTTCACCTCCTACCTCCTTCAGCTGGGCACCATCTCTGCTGGTCTGAAAGCCCTGGCTCAGCTCGTCCACTTCTTTTTCAAAGAGCGAGCGGACTTCACTGAATCCTGAGCTCACGGGTCCCATGAGCTCCTCCAGAATGGACGCCAGGAATGGTTGCACGCTCTCTGCACAGCTTTTCTCTGCTGGCTGGGCCACCATCGCTGCGGTAGGAAATAGCCAGAAAACCGTGACTTACGGCAAAACCGGATTCGAAGGCGCTTGAGCTAGGCCGGGCGGCAGAGCTGCCCCACGGGGCCTTGAACAGCCACGGCACGCAAGGGCATTGCGGACCAGCACCGCGAGTCCTGCGCTGGCATCCGCCAGAAGAGAAAACCGCTAGGTGCCTTGAAAATGGAAACAAACAGAATCCCTCCACTACCCAAGCTTTCCTCTGCCCTGGGAGGAAATGCGTTTTTGTGTCCGGTCCCTATAAACATGCAATGCCTAATGTAAAAAAGAAAATGCCAGCAACCCATCAGTCCTTGTTATTTGGAAGACATGCATCGTGTGTCTTCCAAAAACACAATCCATTGCTTTTCTAAATTGAGGTATAATGGACACATAGCATTATATTAGTTTCAGGTGCACAACATAGTGATTATTTGCATACAATAATTTATTAAGTTTTAATTCATGTCTCTAAGAGTCAATCAATATAATTCAATTCTCCTCTCCCCTCTTCAAGAGACTTTTTTAAAGACTCAAGTACAGTTTTTTTCCTAGGCAAATGGAAACAAATTCCTTTCAGTTTGTCACTCTCCCTCCTATGCACCCACGCCCCCATTTTTAAAAAGCACTATTTTTTGTTCTGATAACCAAGGACTGCATGCACAGTGACGAAAATGGAAAGAGCACAGAAAATCAGAAAGAGGGATGGAAAAAAATGTACGCACATCCCCACTTCCCAGAGGCAAATGCTGCCCTTTGATTGGAAGAGGAGGAGCACGGTAGAGACTCTGCTCCAGGAAGCCTGGCGAGGACATGAAAATCTGCGTTGTTATTATTTTTGCAGTTGTCGTTCGGTGCTAAGGTGATTCTCACGACTGGCCAGGCTTGGAAGCAGCGATCCAGGGAAGGGCTGGAAGGCAAGCTCCGAGGAGCCAGGACAGTCGCGCGGGCGCGTCCCAGCAGCGCCGGACGGGAAAGGGGAGCACATGCTCTTCTGACTCTCCAGGCCTCCGTTGCACAGATGGAAAAACAGAGGCCTGGAGATGTTTGATGGCTTGGCCAAGGTCACTTCCTAATGCGTGGAAATGCAACTACGCTTCAAGTGCATTTCTTGAGTTTTTATTGGTAAATAACTTACTTACAGTGAGATGAATGGTCACGTTCTTATTTCAGATACGGATATATGTCGCAGAGTTATAGGGGATCATACGGCCTTGTATTCTGACAATCGAAGATGACCAGTGCTGTTAATGTTATGTTTAACTCATAAATATTTGGGATATGAAATAGAAAGCAGGTCATAGAATTATTAGGAAAAAAGCCTTGCAATTGCATGATTCAAATCAGAAACAATCTATGACTTCTAAAAATGGCTTGCTTGATACCCAAATGTAGCACCGTTTGCCAGGAGAATAAGGAATCATTTTATCAGTTAACTTTGAGAGAAGACCTATTTAAAAAGCATCTAGTCAAAATTTCAGAATGACCATGAACCTGGGTCATAAGCCAGGACTATTCAGTGTAAGAAGTGGTCCAATGGGGGAGGTGCAGGTGGCATCAGAATACACAGGCGGCACCCAAGGCAAGAAGCAAAGTTTCCTCCACCTGCTTTCGCTGAAGTTTCTATGGGAGTGTCAGGCCCTTCCCAGCTCCGAGTAAGCTCCTGTTACAACTGTTATCACGTCTTCCCAGTTCCCTCCGTTCGATTCCCCTCTGAAACCATGAATTCTAACTAAGTGACGCAGCCCGAAATGCACAGTTTATTTTGTTAGTAGGAACACGAATTATCGCCACTAACCTTTGATCTTCCCAGTCAAGAAGTTCTTTGAGTTCACAATCTGATCCATGTCGGAACGGATGGTTCCTTCCAGGCCCTTCGTCAGAGCTCTGCATTCCTCCTTCAAGGCACTTAATCCCTCCGAAACTTGGTGCCAAACCAGGTTGTAGGCCTCCTCCAGGAGCTGCAGCGGGGACCAACACGTAAATCAGGGCTCTGTCACATGTAAGAGCCTGATGGAGTCGCATGCAGGGGGGAGGATTAATCCCAGATTATCGTAACTTAAACAAAACTGCACACACGTTCTAATTTTTCTTTAAAAATTAGAGTCTGTTCGGATCGGTCCTCATTTAGGTGCAACTGAGCAGACTCGAGGTAGGCCATTCTCCACCCAGGGAAGGAATTAGCTTTTCTAAAAGAAAAGGCTACCCTAAAAAGAGAAGGGAAAGGAATGCTTATTTTAAGTAGCGCAGATGTGGGGCACGGTCATCACTTACACCAAGCCAGGCCCTCTTCCTGTCGTTCTTCTTCCCCTTCATTTTAGGCAGAAGGTCTGTCTGAAGGGTTGGCAGCACCTCCTCCATCACCAGGTGACTCAGGATCTGCCGAGCAGAAGAGGAAAAGAGCCCCCGGGTCTGTTAGTTGGTGACAGCAAAATCCGAGCATCACGCCAACTGACGGTGTCACTGTCGGCCGTTCCCACCCTGGCTACAGAAGACTGTCCCGGGCCACATGAAACATGCCTGGTCAGTAGTTTTACTCTGGGTCCAGAGGCCACTGAAACCTGAACTAAGACAACCTTAGAAGGTAAACATTCTTAAACATCCACAAGGAACAATAACATCTGCTACTCTCTTCCCATCGGAAGGGACAAATTCCTCAAATTCAAACTTCTCATGTCTGCATTAGAAGAAGCTAGTGCATTTAGGAGAAGAGGGAAAACTTCAGTTCTGGATAAGGGCGTCCGTAGCCAAACTGTGGAGGGGGGCCGGCTTGGTTGCGGTGGTTTGAGCCCTTGTCTATAGCCCCTGAGACCATCGTTCCCTTGGAGTCTGAGGGTCTTCATGCTCTTCGACTTGACTGTCCCCTGAAGCCCACCTCCATTCTCTGGAAAGTTCAGAAACAAGAAGGGATAGCAAATACTTTGGAATAACTCGACTTTGTGGGATGAGCGGCGTAAAAGCGGGGGAGGTCTACAGTTTTCAGGGTGACTTTTCAAATTGATCTTAAGTCTCTCCTAAAATTTTTGCTTCATTCAATACAAATGTTTCTTCTGAATTAGCGGTATATCACGTGTCCCCAGGTAACACTCCAAGTTACACTGGCCCTTCCTTCTTTACCTGCCCCGTCCCAACCCGACTGGTGCGGTCTTTTTGTTCAAATTCACTTTGTCATGAGTCTTTCAGGGCTCACAGCTCAGCTTTCAATAACAGGCTGCAGACCAAGACTTACGAAAAACGAGTGTCATCTGGGGGAAGGCAGGCAGGCGCAACACTACAGAATCATTTGACACCTGCTCCATGAATTTACAATAACACTTGTCCAAAATAATCGACCTCATAGAAATTCGAATTAAACTTGGGGAATGAAGAAAGATTTTCTCTGAGGTCATCGGTCAGCCTCCTGCTAGTGGAAAATGAAATACTCATGCGCTCACTGGAGGCTGCCTTTCTCCCGGCTCTGCCACAGCAGGGTGTAACACTTGAGCCGAACGGAAGAGGAACACGCCCAGCTTGGAGATGGGCGAGCCATCCAGTCCCCTGTGTGCCTGTGGGCTCCTGGGAGAGACAGCTGCTTGGTCAATGCAGCAAGTGGGGGTGGGGGGAGTGGGGCGGTGCCTGTCATCTGCAATGTGGAACTCTGTGGTGTGACAGAGTATAATGGAGATAGGATTTCCATTAGTCCTGGCAATCCACTTGTGAGGATGTTTCTGCCTTTTTTAGCCTCTCCCTTGGGGCGGTGAAAAGGTGAACCAGCACTGTGGGGAGCTTAAGAACGTGACATGTGCAAACTGCATGGAAATCGGCAGGTCCAAAAAGTGGACTGAAGTGGGTAGTTAATAATCCTTGGCCCCCACCCGGTTCAGTAGAGTCCGTTCTTGTTTGGAACACACCTGCCCAAGAGGGATCCAAGCGTGAGTGAGCTCAGAGTGTGTGGAGTCTGAAGCCAAAACTTACAGTCCCTGGGAAATATTACCTCAGTTGAAAAGTGTGAAATTCAAGATAATTGCCCTAATAATATTAATGACGCTAATTCGTCCTTTTGCAGAGATTGGTTTGAATCTGAGCATAAGCATGAAATGGGTTTGAAAAGATGAATATGTTAACGAAGGTCAAAGAAAGAGAATGTTCCATTTGGGTGGGCTTATGGTATTCTTTTAATCATTCCCATGTAATGTTCCAAGAAATTTGGTACTATTTTTATAACTTAAGCAGTTGAAAAGGAAATATATCTAGAAAAAAAAAAAAAGGAGGGGATGGGAGTGGGTCACAAGGGCAGGGGGTTGTCGGGTCAGCCACAGCGCAGGCCAGAGTGTGGCTTCCTCTAACCCTCAAACCTACGGACAAGGCCTAAAATATGGGGATAGCTTCCTTGGACAGAAGCCCCCTGTTTTATGGGGATGCTGCTCTCTCAGCCCGTGGGGTTAATTTAAAGGCAAATAGCAAATAACTAGATCTTTACATTTTACAAACTGCTTTCCAATGTGACCTCATTTACATTTCTATTGACAGGTGGCAAATATATTTCCTGGGGTCATCCCTCCTTATCTGTGAAGGATACATTCCAGGACCCCCAGGAGAAGCCTGAAACCACAGATGGCATAATACATGCCTGTGATAAACTAATACTAAAATAGAACAGTTATAATAATGTACTATAATAAAAGTTTATGTGAATGTGGTCTCTCTCTCTCTCTCTGGTAACTGACCTAACAAGCAAGACGGCTACTCATGACTGACGGGCGGGGAGCACAGAGAGCAGTGACACAGTGGACAAAAGGATGACTCACATCCTAGGCAGAGTGAAGCTGGACTGCGAGAGATTTCATCACACTACTCAGATCGTGTGCCGTTCAAAACGTGTGAATTGCTTATTTCTGGAATTTTCTGTGCAGTACTTTCGGACCATGGTTGACCACGGGTGACTGAAACTGTGGAAAGTGAAACTGCAGATAAGGGGGAACGATTGTATTTTTTGTCCGTGTTAATATTTTGTATTAATAGTCGGTCAGGCAAGTTAGTCTAGGATATTTGCTTTGCCTGGACATGTGCCTAAAACAACCATGGCCAAGAGGGTCTGCCATACTTGCTGTGTGAGTCATGACTGAGAAGATAACAATGTAGCAGTGATGAAAATCTAAATATAGGCCCCTAGGGGAAAGGGGGTTAGGATAATTTTATGATTAAGTTCTTAGCAGAAACAGTGCGAATAAGCCCAGTGCTTTAAACAAAAGATGTCATATTCTCAAACCAGTGACACCATGCCACATTCTTTTACTTGGCAGCCATTTAGGAGCCCTTACCTCTTTTTTGGGTGAGTCTAAGGACAGATATGCTTCAGCACTCTGTATAAGAGGTGACAGTGAAGCTGACCCATACGAGGCCCCACACAGGAGGGTTCTGGAAGCCACTTCCTTTTCACCAGTTTCCCCAAGGATAGCCTGACATGGCTCAAAATGCATTTCCATCACAGGCTGGCTTTGTGACTTCGACCTCAGCCAACTAACTTCTCTGAAGGTTCTCTTTTTCCCCGGAGGGCACTGAACAAATGGTCCTGAAATGCCGCCCTCCCGGCACCACCACTTCATGAATCTACGATTCGCCAAAGATATTCAGGTTCCGGGGGGAGTAAACTTTCTTGGGTCACCAGTTTTACTGATCTCTGGTTTTTGTTTTGTTTTCCCAGTTAGGGTATATTTATACAGCCAGATTAGCACCTTCCCACAACGGCTTTGTGCTAATGCTTTGAGATGTCCACATATGTGCAGGCCCACGTGTGGACTCGCACACACTTCTACCACTGCTCTGGATGTTTCTAGGGAGGCCCTGCCTCACCGAGGGCAGGGGATGAGTCATTTAGTTCTCTCACACCTCAGTGTACTTCACACATGTCAGTCCAAAGCAAAATGCAGAAAGTCGACAAAAGCAAATACAGCAAACTCAATACACAACTCCCACAAAGGACTTACGAAGTACCTGCCTTCAATGGCAAGGCGAAGGAATGGGAAGGGACCTGCAATTTCAAATGCAAGAAAGAAATGCATCAGGTGGTCCAGCCGGACTCAAGGTGCTGATTAATTGTGTAACTTGGTATGCTCCCACAGCTGGTGTGGGCCTGCGATGGGGCTGGCAGTCAGAGGCTATCATTTCTTTTGCCATTTGTCCCCTCAGCATGTGGCCCGGAAGCAAGCAGCTCCCCAGGACAGGGGCCGGTCTGCCCTGCCCACCTCTGGAACACCAGCCCCCGGCAGAGGGGCTGGCGTAGGGTGGCTCAGTAAAAGTCATCGAATGAAAAAACCAGGTAAGTCACTTCACTGCTATAGAATCCTCCCTCGACTTCCTCATGTGCAAAATGAGAGTAATGATAACTGCTCTCTCCACCCCCCTAGTGAGCCCCATAAGATGAACAGGTAGAATGAGGGTATGAACATTAAAAAGTATCGCATAGAAACATTTTCATACGGGTGTATCTACTAAATATGTTTGTTCATAGCACAGAACATTCGGGGTCAACATACATCAAAAAGAATACTTTTGTTTTCTTTTTGGCATAAGCACGGCTAGTCTTTAGTCCCCTCAGATTTATAACGGGTGTGCATCCCCAAAATATCAGAAACCAAGAAAGGGTCGAAGTTCTTGACTAACCCTCAGGGTAGGAAATAAAGGAGTTTAGAATTCACCAGAAAGGAAAAGAAAAAGTTCCCGAGTCACATGGTAAAACAATAAAGAACAGCCCCACCATCCTGAGAGTGTTTTCGGCTATAGATGTTCCATGACCACACAAAAGTAAGGGACCATCTGCCGTCTTCCAAATATTATTCCTTAGTAACAAATTTTACTGGCCCCCAGAGGAGGCACTCTGAAAGGTGAAGGGAAATTAAAGAATACCATTCATGTGTGCCTCTAATTAAAGAATGCCCACGCCCAGCCTCCTCCTGTGGTTGGATCGGCTCTGTGGCCGTCGTCCTCAGGGAGGACAGGCTCACACGGTGAAACACAGTTTCGTTAGAGATTTGTAACAAGGTCCCAGGGACCAAGTCATGGTGCTTAGCACAAGACTGGCATTTAATTAAGGTCATAAAAAAAATTATACTGGACCACAGAGAGTAGGAAACTAGAAAAGGTAAATGGAACGTATAGAAAACTGTCTCATGCTGCTAAAATGTGTCTCCTTTAATGACTTCGTGTAGCAATCATTCCAAAGAGAAAGACCACAGTGTGCCAAATTCTCACAACCCTGCGAGCCGAAAATTACCTTTCCTTCAGAGGAGCTACCTGAGACTAAAAGAGGTTAAATAACTTGGCAAGATTTAACCCAAGGCGCTGCCCTAAATCCCCACCACATACTTTGTGCTCAACCACGCTGTTCACATTTGCTTCTGTGCTGGAAGCAGGTCACCTGAAAGAATAACCATTTTTATAGGAAAAGCAGAAGCAGTTCTTCTCATCGCCCTTGCAGTATTTTCGGCTGCCCTAGTTCAAGCCTGGTTGGTGGTCTTTGGAGAGGGTGCCCAACCACGGGCTTACAGACCAAATGCTTCTAGACCAGTGATTTTCACTGGTCTGCCCCGGCACACTGGTGTACGCAGGAATTTTTAAAACATGCAATACCTTACCATTTAGTCAGGGGCACTGACCTCTTTTCCCTTAAACTGTCAAATAAAAAAAAAAAAAATGACAGCAGCCAATATAACAATAGGTATCCGGTGTGAATGAATCAAAATTAAACCTATTTTTTTTTTGTCAGATTGGCAACAAATATATATTTTTGGTATGCTGCAGAATCTCAGTAATCAGTTTACGTGTGCCATGAGATGAAAACGGCTGGAAATCACTTTCCAGACCAGGAGAGAAATGGTCTTTGGTTCCACATCTTCCATTCTTGCAACTTTCTTTGTTTGACTGTTTATTACCACCCGACCTCCTACCCCCCAGACAGAGAACAAAAGCCACACCCCAAGCTCCGTGTTACCTGTGTTTCATCCCCAGTCATCATTTCCCATGAGCCATAGTGGCCTTTCTCCTGTCGGAAGAACTGTACAGCTTCTAAAAAGGCTTGGGCTTCAAACGTTGTCTGCTTCACGTAATCTAAAAGAAAGAGGCAAGGGTATTTAGCAAAGAAAAATACTTTATTTTACAGTTGTCTGTGATTCTTCCAGTGTAATGTTTCACTAACCCAGCATTACCTGATTATTATATGGAGCAGAATCATGAGACAGAAAAATTAAGCAAGTACTGAATTCAAAGTTCCTCGGGAGGTTATTCATGCTACTTGCTCTCTGTACCAGCTGACTAACTCTATCAGTTACTGGGCATACTGGTTAGGACCAGAGACGGGTCCAGCCCTCTTTCTCTCTCCATGGTCTCCATCCCTTCCCAATTTTCTGAACAAAACTCCAATTTCTCTGTGGCATGGTATCGACTGACTGTCAAAAGGATATGCACACCGCATGCTGATTTACGCAAAGGAAGAGGGATCCTTGCTAACGCACACGGCAGGATATTGATCTTTTAAGCTCATTACAAATTTCATTGAAACCTCACAAAAACCTCCAGGACAAGTGTTGTTCCCATCCCTGTTTTACAGGTGAGGAGACTCAAAGCACAGAAAGATGAATTAACTGCCCAAGGTCATACAGCTCGTAAGGATGTGAATTCAGGCAGTCTGACGCCAGAGCCCACTTCTAGTGACTACACAATACTCCCCCGCATGCTAATTTTATGGGTTCACCCTTTCAAGCATATTGGATTTTGAAAGGTGTCAAATCTGAGAGGTAATATCCCACCACAAAGAAATTAATATCTAATGGCAGGACTTTAACTGTAGCTGAATGGCCTTCCCAGAATTCCACAGGTCACAGCATGCATGCAAATGTCTTCATTTCTGCTCTGAATTGAGTGTTATTGTCCCCCCAAATTCACATGTTGAAACCTTAATCTTCAGTGTGATGATATTTGGAGATGGAGCCTTTGGGGGGTAATTAGGTCAGGAAGGGAAAGCCCAGAGTTAAACATGAGCTCTCTCTTTCCTTCTCTTTCTCTCTCTCTCTTTCTCTCTCTCTCTCCAAACACTGGATTTGCCAGTGCCTTGAACTTGGACTTCCAAAACTACGGTATTTTTGTTACAACAGTCCAAACTGACCAGGCCAATTTTCAACACATAGCACCAGCTCTTCGATACAATGATAACAGAATTATAGATATGTTCACAGGAAATGAATTATGAAAATAATATCATCTAACAACAAGGAAATCAAATTGCAGAAAGGGGAAATAAAGTGGGCAAAGTGAAGGGATTCAAAGCCAGGTCTCTCGCCTCCTGCTTCTTCCCCTGCAGGACACAAAGGCCTCTTTTGCTAATCGCCTACGACCTCCTGCGTTGACCCAGCTATCTTAGCTTGATGAGGTGATTCACCGGTTGGTCGCCTTCAGGGCTTTAGACAGTCAAGGAGTCAGTGGCTGATACAGGGACTGAGCGGAACTAAGGAAGAATCAATTTGCTCTGAAAGGTGACGATCAGTTAATAGGTTGTGGATGTCTCTTTTGAGATTGGCTTATTAGGTCATGGGAAAGAGAAAATAAAATTCGAGGCATAGTCTCTGTAAGAGTCCAAGCAAAATTCTTCACAGCGAGCGTACCAAAAAGCCCAGAAGCTCCATCTTTGAAAATCTGGAACAGTACCTGACATTTCTAATATCAGCATAGAGATTTGGTCAGAATCTAAATCAGATTTAGAAAAGCATGTCCCAAGAATCAAGTTTTTAAGTTGAAGTATTTTCTCCCTTGTTATTTATTTTTTTTCTGGCTTGGCAGTCGATTTAGTGTTTAACCTTAGAGGCT
The DNA here is from genome assembly GCA_004026545.1 of Mormoops blainvillei. Taxonomy (NCBI): domain Eukaryota; kingdom Metazoa; phylum Chordata; class Mammalia; order Chiroptera; family Mormoopidae; genus Mormoops; species Mormoops blainvillei. The sequence continues at coordinate 44,414 of PVJD01004334.1, read as the reverse complement.
TGGAAAACAAAAATTAAGGTCCTGGTATAAAATCGACAGCCAGTGGGCTGTGATATGGGGCTCACTACACTGGGAGGGACTTTACACACTGAGACGGAAACTGTAATTATCACATTGAGATTCAAGATTGACTCATGCGCTCTTATTCTTAACAGCTGTTTTCATTTCCAAACGAAGGAAACAAAGAGATGGAATAAAATGTGGCACTTGGACGGAATGAGCATTGCCAGACCCGCGAGCCTGGGAATGAAGTTTTAAATTCTTCTGTCCTTACGAGAAGCATAAATTTACTTATTTCTTCCTCCACTGATCTCAGTAACTGGAGGAGGTATTTGAAATCCTGTACATACTTTTTATATCTATGTCAAAACAAATGATGACACTCTCATTGATGGTTGCATTATCAAAGATCGTTGGGAAAAAAATAACTGAAGAGATTTGAGACAATGATGTGTGAATCAGTGTAGCCAAAGAAGAAATAAGGGAGCTAGAATGCAGTAGTAGAGCTGGAGGACAGAGCACCTTAATATAGCCAGAGGAGAAAAGGATTGGTAATCAAATGGACCACAAAAGAAATTATAGTAATTGAACAGCAGCAGTGAAGCCTAGAAGAATGAGGGCATGGATCTGAATTCTGGACTCTTTACCATTAAGACCAACTTTAATGCATTTTAACCACTCCTTTTCTATAGGGGAAGAAGGATCTAATCTACTGATTCGTCATTAGGTTCGCAGCTTATAAACTAATTAAATTAATTTATATAAAACTATACGAACAGTATCTACCACATGGTAAGTTGCTTTCTGGATACTGGTTTTCAGGATATAAACACAGTTCAACAGCAACGGGCAGGCCATTGAGGAAATAAAGAACAAAGGTTTGCTTTGCAAAACATACAACTACATTGCAATGGTAATATGATCTTCATTTCTTCTAAGTTGTTTGCAAAGGCATTGCTGAACTGGGCCAGAAAGCACAGGTGTTTGAGAGGAAGCAGATTACCAGTTGTTTGATCAACTTCCTGCCACAAGTCTCACGGGAACAAATTCTAGGATCACAATCACCCACCCTCCTGCCAACAAACAATTGAGACTGTAGTTCAATGGTCCCAGAATCAACAATGGTATTTGTTCTTTAAAGGCCTTTTCCCTGCGAGCCAACTTAGGAAAAATGGCAGATATCAGCTCAAATTCTACTTTCCAAGCATGCTGTAGTTATGAGGATGCTTCAGGAGCCAGATGTGCTGGGGAGGACTTAGACATCATTAAATCCAACTCCCTCGTTTTATGGATGAGGAAACTGGAAGACGAAATGGTTCATTTCTTAGTTGAAGGTCACACAGCTGGTCAGAGTCAGAGCCAAGAGTTGAAAAACTGGCTCTGGCATGTCAGAAGTGACCTTGGCACTCGTGCTTCCTTAAATCATAAACTGTGGGAATCAGAAGTTGTCTTAAAGGTCACCTACCCCAAGCTCTCGTTCAATGCTCAGAAACTTCAGAATTCCAGACACTCATCCGGCCTTAGCTTGAATATTTCCAGTGACAGGAACTTCACAATTTAATGAAATAGTCCTTTTCGTCACTGGACTGCTCTAATTATTTGAAAATTTTTTCCTTCTACTGAGCCAAAATCTGTTTCCATGAGCCCTCTCTCATTAATCCCATTTCTGTCTTTCAGAGCAAAATAGACATTTATTTCTCTCCCATATGGTAACTGTAAAAGATAGCTAAATAGCCTTATTTTCCTTCAGCCATTCTTTAAAAATTTTGTAGTTTTTGGATTTTTTGAATTCGCCCCTTCTTTTTCCTTCCTTCCCTTAGTGACCAGTTCCAGTTTATCAATATCTTTCTTAAAGTTGGCCCCTAGCCTGAATATACCACACCAAGTATTGTCTAACTAGTGCAAATTACGTAAGGTAGAAAGATTATTTTCTTTTTCCAGGTCCCTAACCTCTTTTTTTTTTTTACAACCACATCATACTGTTGACTCATGCCTTTCTGTAGCCAAATAAGATCCTTATACCTTTTCTCACATAAAACCCTTCTCCATCTAAGCCTTTCTTAAGCTGCACCTTCCTTTTGATTTTGAAGGACGGGTTTCGACATTACCCCTATTAAATTACAACTTACTGTGATCAGCTCGGTGCCCCAGAACCCGCCAAAATCATTTAAAAAAGGGTGATCCTGTCCCCAAACTCCCTTTTGCCTCAGTGCCCGTAAAAAATTTGGTAGGGTTGCCTTCTGTGTTCCTCACCATCTCACTGATACAAACATTCATCAAGTCAGGGGCAAGAACAGAGCCCTGGGAAAGTCTAAACATTTCAGGAAACGTGTGGGAGACACATCTTGGCCATTCATTCAGCAATCACATCGTCAGGACGAAGGCATGTCTATTCTCTTTAGTCTCTCCCTACTCCTCATCTGTGTGGTTGCCTGGAAAACTCATATTCAGGAGACGTGATTAAGGATTTTTCGAGGGAACAAAAGCTATTCTAGGCCCCTTGGGGACAGTTATTCTGGGGATCAGCCAGAGAGAAATCGCTTTTGTTTTTTCCACTTACACAGATTTACAGCATGTCTGAGTCAAATGAAACACCAAAGCTCCAAGGCCCAGGCAGTCATTCTGGATTTTGACTCTGCTGCTCTGTCAGGACTCCCTGGCTCGGGCTGGGCTTGGAAGCTGCCTTGTTTTATCGGTCAGCTGCGCCAAACCGTGTTAGCTGATCCGCCTGGCGATTTGCAAAGGTTATGTAAGAGCATTAGTCACTGCGCTGCTATGAGGTTCATCGCACTAATGTTTGCTTCTAAACTGTCTTTAGCTTCAGGTCATGTGTCTTTTCTAGGGGAGCTGCAGCTAGGCTGTCTGCCCTAGTTTCTTCCCTAAGACAAAGGACAGGGAACGCAGAGGAAAGTAACCAACATTCACTGGATATGATCATGGAGTAGGAACCATACGAGGGGTTCCCACGCACTGTCTCATATAATCCTTCCGATAATCCCACTAGGTAGGAAATAGTACCACCACTTTAAGGCTGACAAAGAAACTGAGTTTCAGAAAGGTTCGCTGCTTCCAGGGTCCTGTTATAACACTCTATGGTCGAATTTTTTAAAACTTTTTACTTTGAGAAAACTGTAGCTTCACATGTTTTTGTAAGAAATAATCCAGATACATCTAATGCTTTTGCCTTCATCCAGTTTCTCTGAATGGGAATATCTTGCAAAGCTATTGTATGACAGCACAACCAGGACACTGACGTTGTTGCCATCTAACCACCTTATTCAGCCTCCATCAGCCGTGCATGCAGGCATGTGCACACATGCGTGCGTCTGTGTGTTTTTAAAGTATCTTAAATTTCTTTCCCTTCTCAAAGTGTAGAATCATATAATACTAGAGTCTGAGCATTCCCGAGGGATCATCCCATCCAAACCACTCATTTAATGAGTGACAGAATGTGACATGACATTATTAAAAATAAAGCAAAATGAAACCCCCTCACTGGAATTAAAAATGAACGGTGTCCACTTTCATGAAATGGTAATGCAAGTTCTGGTTTTTTATTAAAATTGTACTTATTCATGATCAACCTCTGTAAATATTTATTGCCATTTATAAATGATAGCCGTTATGAGACCTAGCCCCGGGATAACTTGGAAGTGCCTGAATTGTATTTTGTAAACTGTTAAGACTAAGATATTCGCCTCCTGACCAAATCATATCTGTGTTAGTGGACACACGTCTGCCAGGAAGAGAAAAAAAGGCATAAGCCAAGAAAAAAAAATACAGGGACCCTAGGATAGGTTAAACGGTCTTGCTCTAGCTGAGAAAGCTACTGCTCTAGTCTCACATAGAGAGTATAAAAGATTTCTCAAATAAATGGAAGTTTCTAGTGAACATATTGTTTTGATAGAAATTTTAAAGCATATGGAAAAATACTGCATATCTCATTCAACTAAGAACCGTGCAGTTCATGAATTCTTGACTTGTCGATAAGCATTAAAAGATGGTTTGTCAACAGAGAAAAGGAAGTGGTGATTACTAGAACACGTGAAGACAGACTAACCTCATTTCCTTTAGACAGACATGTTAGATTGGTAGGCTAGAAGGCTGTTGGAGACATCCTGTATCTAGATTTTATCAGGGCAATAATTAGTCTTGCATGATTTTGATTGGCATACTGAAAAAATGTAGGTTGCTTGAAAATGGAAATAAACACAATCTAAGAATTAAACAACGTAAATGGCAGGTGCTGGTTAAAGAGCTGAGGTTACTGACTTCCCAAAGGAAAATCTCTAGGGCACTGCCCTTAATCATTAGCAATTACTCGGAAAAGGTAATAGAGAGACAGGCAGGCAGGCAGGTAGGTGGACAGATGGCGTCAGGGTTTCACTCAACTGTGAGCTCAGTACAAGTCAATGGCGTGATACCGTTGTACACAGAGCAGGTGAGGGTGGGCCACAGGCATGTGGGGTGTAAATAACAAGGACAAGGACAGTCATAGATGGATTCTGAGTTTATCATTCCATACTTCTAGCCCATGCTGAGCCGCAAGATATTTTAGAAAATTTTTTAAGATAAAGAAAAGAAGGCGTAAACAACTTCTGAAGACAAGCAAATGAATGAGGAATCTCCCAGCCTTGGAAAGAAAAAACCCAGAGGGAGGAGATTTTCATGGACGGGAAGATCTGCAATGTACAAGAGGACTGGATTTGTTCCATGTGGATTCAAATGCTATAGTCGGGCCTGAATGAAAAAGTGAGGGATCGAGGTATACAAATTGGCAGTTACAAAATAGTCCCAGGGAAGCAAAATACAGCACATGGAATACAGTCAATAATATTGTAATACCTATGTATGGCGTCAGGTAAGTACTAGATTTATTGGGGGGGGGGATCACTTCGTAAGTTATGTAAATATCTAATACCTGCATTATACCTCTGAAACTAATATAATATTGAATGTCAACTGTAACTGAAATTTTTTTAACTTAAGACAGATACCGTATGATCTCACCTGTAAGTAGAATCTAATCAACAAAATAAACAAGCAAAATATAACCATCAACATTGAAATAAGGAACATACTGACAGTAACCAGAGGGGAGGAGGGACGGTGATGACAGGGGAAAGGGAGGGGAAGGGGCATCAAGGAACATGCATAAAGGACCCATCAACAAAGCCAAATGGGGGAAAGGATGGAGGGTGGGAGGCAGGGGCAGGTGGGTCTGGAGAAAGTGGTGGTGGGAAACTGTTGACAAAAAATATAAAATAAAATAGACAGGGGGAGGCTAAGAATAGTATAGGAAATTAAGAAGCCAAAGAACTGATATGCACAGCCCATGGGCATGAACTAAGAGGTGTGGGGATGTGGGATGGGGTGAGGGCAGTGGGGATAAAGCAGGGGAAAAATGGGACAACTGTAATAGCATACTCAATCAAATACACACACAAAAAATTAAAAAGGGAAGAAAAGAAAAAATAAAGTATGTTGGTTATCATTATGAATAATGGTAAAAATAAAAAAATAAAGTAGAAAGTGGCAGATTTTGATTCGACATAAGTTGAGGTGGGCTCTAATAGGATGTCAAAAGCTCCCTGCCCTCCCCAGGAGAGGCAATGCTTCTTCAGGGCTACGGTGCTTGTTGGAACCGCGATCCTTAACTTTGTGCCAGAGATTCCCATTCAGCAGGTCTAAGGGCTCGACCAAGGAATCTGCATTTAAACGGGCTCTTTTAGTGTTTCTGTTGCAGGTGATTTACAGACCACAGTTTGAGGGGGAAAAGAAAAAATATATATATATGATATAATAGAAGACTATAGCTGTTGAATGCTTAGAGTCTTAATGACTTCATTCCCTCATTGTTGGGTTAAGAAATACCCTCCTAAGTCCTCACCCACTTAACACAAATGAACTCTTGTACTTACTCAAAGTGGTATATAAAAATAGCACTGTGATGAAGCTTTATCAAAAGGTCTGTGGATTAGGAGTCAACAGCTCAGGCAGGTTTATAAGGACACTACCAAGCAGAACTCTGCCCGAGGGAGGGAAGGCCCACTTCCTTTAGAAGCAACATTGTCTGGACAGAAGCCCTCAGGCGTAGCCCTGGTGCACCTCATCTTCCATTTTTGTGTACTCAGTGGCTATGTGGACTATATTTTCTCTGTGGCAGCCTTCTTTTCTCTAGCAGTTTCCTTTAAAGTTTTTTTTTTTTCCCCAAAGCCTTAAAAAAATAAAAATGACCCATGTTCCCAGCTCTTCCCAAACTAAGGGTGGTGTCATCAGACTCCAAATAAAGGATGAGAGTACCTGCTCCTTTCTGAAAACCATAAAGATATCTATGCCCTGAAGCTGTGTTCGTTGAATATGCTTTCCATTGGCCTGAAAGTGTTCATCTGTTACCTTGTGTACCTTCAATGCTTGGGTGGTGTCAGACCAAGAGAACAAGGACACAGTCATTTCCTATCAGCCCAGGACAAACACGTATGGCTTCATATGGGTGAGACTTTGTATTCCGACACGGTGGCTGCTGAACTATCTCCCCATCCCCTAATAACTATTTGTGCAGATGGTGCTGAAATGACCTCAGGGGGAAAAATAAATTACACCCCCAAATCTGAGCAAAACAAATGAAAATGATCTAATTTCCTCTTTAAAATGTAAATTGGAAAAAGCGGTCCTCGCGGAACGGTGCTAGCGGCCGTGGGAGTGCGCAGGCTCGGGCGAGCTTTCCGCTCCGACCACAGAAACCGGTCCCGCGCCTCTCGGTGACATTGTTGGGGGGTCGCGCAGCCGAGTCCCCGCAGACAGACACTGGCCGCACAACCTGGGCACAATTAGAAGCCAGCTTGAGTTTTCGGACAGAGAAGATGCTCCACTGGCCACAGACACGTGCTTTATGTTTTATGACACTTTCTCTTATTCCTGGAAATGACTGTTCATACACGGGTCTTGGTATAATTTGTCACTGGAGCGCACAAACATATCAGGGAAATTTTTTCCGACTGATTCATGGGTGGCCTTCATCTCGTGAGCTCAGAACACCTTGCCTAGTCTCACCCCCATCCGTGGGCGTGTGTAATCGACAAGTAAAGGCAGAGGGTGGAATGCTTTGGCCAGGCTTACCTTACAGAACACGTTCTGGTATTAACGGGCATCATCAGCTCCTAGCCAGACACACCCACAGAGCAACACGCTATCTGATGTTGCTCTCTGGGGATTTTGCACTCTTCATCTTCAATGATTAAGAAGAGCATCCAGTTCGCACTTGTCAGAAGATTTTACCGTTTCCACCTCATTTGATTCTCACAGCAATCTTACGAGACAGGTAAGCCAGAAGTAGTCATTCCCAGGCAGAAAAATGGAAAATAATAACTGAAAATCAAAGATGTTCGAGGCACTGTCCAATATCATATAAATGTGTAACTCCTTTTACCGGGTTATCAAATGAGAGTAAAAGTTAAAAAAAAAAAAAGTATAAAATAAATGTCTGATTCCATGGAGACTCAATTTCAAAAAGGACCTAGCCTTACTTCAAACTTTCAGCTACAACAGAAGTTATGTCTACTTTTGCCTAGGATAAAACATCTTGGTTTTCTTATTTGTAACATTTCCCCAAAGACCTAAAAAATTAAATTGACCCGTGCTCCATTCCCTTCCAAAGAAGCAGTCACAGCCGCCTGGAAGCCCGTTACACTGCCCTGCTCAGGCACATGACCCTGCTTCGTTTCATGGCTCCCTCCTCAGGCTTGGAAGGCAGCACGTGACGCAGGCCTCGCGTTCTCCAGAACCAGATCGTTTTGTAGAAACTTGAGCAGTCATGTACCAATAAAAGCAGCGTCTGCATTCCTGACCTATTACAGAAAAGGCAGAGCTGCCAACAGAATTCTTTGTAATTTCTGGGTTAGCTGAGCCCACAAGGTGTGCCAGTTTGGCATAACTGCCTTAAGCCAGAAGGTACTTGGGTGGGTGAGGTCCCATGACTCCGCATCCACATATGTTATCTCACTACGGGGTCCTCCGAATGTGGCTTTACACCTAAAGCAAATGTGCAATTTGCTTGGGAAAACTCTCAGCATTCACGATTATTTTCAGTGAAATGCCAGGGGTAGCTTGCTTAATAACAAGTTTAAGTAACCCACGATAGAATTACCACATGCGGTATTACACAGGCCCTAAAATAACAATTACGGTGACTTAGACCCATCATGAAAAAGGAGCTTGGAGATCATTTGAATCGCAGAAACCAGATTACAAAAATTACACATGCATCCTGATTAAGCAATGTAAAATATTCACCCCCATGGGCAACGATCAAACAGGAATGCATATGAAATGAGAAGTGAGTTATGCGTGTTTTGTATTTACGGTTCAAATTTTATGAAATGTTATACTATTCTCCTTAGGAAAATCCGTGCTGATCTAATGACTTTTTTTTTTAATTCTCTCACAAACAACAGTTGCCTTTCCAGAGTCAAAGCTACCCTGTAGCAGTGAGCCTCCGAGAGCCCCAGAGAGCTCCTGTGAGGACTAGTAACTGCCAAACTGTGGCCTGTTCCAGGGTCCACACTGAGGTGTCTGTAAGTACATTGACAGACGTGAGTGGAACAGCCCTTCTCTCCCCCGGAGGGGCGGAACTCGGGTCTGGCTCCCCACATCGGCCCACCAAGCAGTGTCCAGTGTGATTTCAACGGAAGAAGTCATTCCCCTTAAAGATACCATGTAGTGTGGTTTACTCAGAATAGGCTTCTGCTGCCTCCTGCGTGTTTTCTTTCCATGAACAGAGGGAAAACCCTTGCACCTTGAAGCACCTGTGGGCTTGTCACAAGTGTCCTTTAAAGTAGTATTAGTATCCCCTGCTTGCCATGAATGCAAAGCAAGGTCAGGGGGTTGGTTCAAGTGTGATGCACATCAGAAGCTGGAGGTCCATCTATGACACAACTAGGTGGCTTGTATGCCCTACACTATAATGTCCTTGAGATCAAAGACCGTCGTATTCATCATTGCATGCTAAGGCCACAGCACAGCACCTGGTGCCAAATGTCCTTTCGATAGACAAGGGAACGAAGAAATGAATGACTCGATGATAACAGAGTCAGCAGACATTAGTGGGGACAGCTGTCTAATGGGCATCAAAACTGGGTACTACTTCTGCTTCTGCCACTTTGGCTGTGGGAACTTGAGGCTGCTTTGCTTCCCTGGGCCTGATTTTTCTCATGTGAAATGAGAGGCTGACAGTCGGGTCTCCTTTTCCAGCTCTGACATAGTGTGATTCTATGACACGCTACAAGGGCAGTCAGTTGATCAACATTTGGACAGCGCCTTCCATGTTAGTGTCCAGGTTGGGGATACAAAGTTCCAGTTGGAGGACTACCTTACCCTTTTCTTTCCACTCAACTTTCTCGCTCAAATATGCATCTTTCTCTGGGGTGCAGAAAGTAATCAATGTGGCTACTAGGAAATGTCGAATTGCATATGTGGCTTTCATTATATTTCTCTTCTGATCTGTCTCTTTGTCCTCCCTTTTCCCTTTCCATTTAACCTGAATGACAGCTCAATTCATGGTTATTTCCACTGGGCTCACCACATGGGCTATTTAATTAACTAAGCTAATAAAAGAGTGAAAAGATTAAAGTCTGCCATTTCATGGTCTATGACAAGATCATAGTAAAACTGCTTTGTCTCATATAAAACAGTAAATCATTAACTTAGCCGATCACATGAACTCGGTCTCTAAAATACCCATTTTTTCCTCTTGCAAAAGTAGAAACTGCTTGTTATCTCTTAACTTAACATTTCACAAAAGCACTGTGATTTATGAAATCTTCCAGTTCTCCAGAAAAACCACCATTTCATTTCAGGTGTTGATTTGAGTCTACACTATAAAGCCATTAAAAGATTAGATCTCAGCCAGAAATTCCTCCTTAATGAAATGCGGGAGAACAAAACATATCATACCCTTTGTCCAAATCAGCACTATCAGTTGGCATACAGACCAGTTCTTGACCACCTTCGTTAGCTAAGGGAGGCCAAGGCAATGATTCTTAAGACGCGGTGTGTGCTTCCGTGCTGATGTCACAGAAGCTTTGCATGTATTTATTTTAACATCAGATCAGTCTGATGTTCCAACGATTCACTCTATTTTAAAACAAAGGGCAGAGCTGCCTCGTGGGGAACTAACATGGATCAGCTATTCCTCCTTGTTTAAGTGAGAGCGGATGGCATCTCAGACCGAAATTGATCAGAACTGCTCACTTCTCTTCCTTCTTTTGTTCCTTCTTTTTCCCAATGAACACTCTCTGGTCTCCACTCCTGCCCCCAGTGCAGGCACAAATCTTCCCCTGGGCTGCAGACGGTAATTCATACTGGTTTTAAAGGCCTCCTCCAGGGTAATGAAAGGGGAAGTGGGAGAGCAAAGATACTTTAGACCAGCTCTAGCCAATAGAAATATAATAAAAGCCACACATACAATTTTAAATCTTATAGTAGTCATGTCAGAAAAGTAAAAAGAAACCATTAAGATTAATGTTAATGATATATTTTATTTATACCCAAAATATGTAAGCACAATAAAATGATTTTTTAAAAAGGTTTTATTTATTTATTTTTAGAGAGAGGAGAAGGGAGGGAGAAAGAGAGGGAAAGGAACATCAGTGTGTGGTTGCTTCTCATGCACCCCCAACTGGGGACTTGGCCCACAACCCAGGCATGTGCCCTGACTGGGAATTGAACCAGTGACCCTTTGGCTTGCAGGCTGGTACTCAATCCACTGAGCCACACCAGCCAGGGCTTGGTTAATGAGACATCTTACAATCTTTTTTTTAGTACTAAGTTTTTGAAATCTCATGTATTTTACACTATGGCACATTTAATTTAGAACCGGCCACATTTCAAGTGATCAGTAGCCATGTGTGGCTGGTGTCCACCACACTGGACGGCACGACTCTAAATGTTCACGGTTTAAGAGTTATGCTGCTTATCTGCGTGGGGACAGAGGAGGGGGGCAACAAAAGTGGGCGTGCCACTACACACCTGAACGGTATTCAAACAGCATTATTGCAAAGTAGATCTGTTCAGATGGGTTTCTACTCTAAATCAATAAAGAAGGAAGACATCTGACTTTCTGTCTTATTCATCATTATACACACACCACAGTTCGTCTAACAGAACAATCCCAAGATCAAAATAACACACGAAAATAAGCAATAAGATGCCTTGTAACAAGTCCCTATATGGATTAGGGTTAGAGTTTAAGAGCCTTGACAATTATATCTCACTCATAAACCCTGCATTACGGGCAGTGAGGAATCCCTGTGGCTTTAACTTGAGGCTGCTCCAACAACAATACCATATTATCATGGTCCTGTGAGGCAGAAAACTGCTAACCACCAACAGACATATTAGATGAGATCATTTCCAAGCAGGATACAGCCTTACAACAATCTGCTATAGCTATTGTAACAAATTGTTCATCCCTCTCTTACCCTCCACCGAAAAGAAACAACTAAAATGCTTGATGGATTTGGGTGCCTCCTGTTCCCATTGTACAGTCTCAGAAGTTGCTATAGACTTGATGCACGTGATGCAATGAATCCATCCCATGAAACAGTTTGGAAGAATTTGGCCCAATGATCTAATTCCCTTATGGTAAATCAGAGAAAGAGGAAATGAAAACAAAACCTCAGTTCCTGTGTTGGAGTATCAATGCTTCTAAATGTATGACAGGGACGGGGGAGGGAGGGAGGGAAAGTGACAGGGAGGACGTACATGCACCTCACCTCTGATGATGTGTTAGTTACAAGGAAATGCCTTTTGATTGTTCACAGCTCTTAATGGAATTTTTACCATTAAGGAAGACATGATGGAGCCACAGAATTTGAATGGGCTTTTAATGTCTACTTCATTTCTCTGCTAATGGAGCAGCATTTCTTTATAAAATAACTGAAACAGCATATAATTAATTCCAGACCTATGCTCATTATTAAAAATTGCAAAAGCAAATATTTATTAAGTAGTGCATTTCATGTGGGTTTACAAATTTAAATTCATCAAGTTTTAGTCCTTCAGAAGACATCCCTTAATCTTCCCATAGATCACATTTTAAAGCACAGGAGGTCTCATTATCAGGCAGCTCCCTCTCAGCGGTAACCTACGTTTCTCCTGTTACTGAATGCCATTAAGAACATTTTTGCAACTGGCATCTTCAGTGGAGTTGGAAACACCACTGCAAAATCATTGTGTCTCCCAGACCTTTCATTTCAAGCTGAGTAATACATGTATCTCTAAATAGTCCTTACGGTTTTTCTCAAACCCATGTCTTCATTTTTGGATCTCCTCTGACAACACTCTACAACTCCATTTCTTACATTTTAGGTGGTGCATAGTTCTCTTTGTTTAATTCTGTGCACGTTTAAAATAACTTTATACCACAGTCTGCCCTCGCCCCTCCACCTCCAGCACTCTTGGACCCCTTTAGTCTACTATTTTCCCATAGCACTTATTGCCTCCTATTATATTACATAATTTGTGTATTTATTATGTTTCTGACTTATTTTCTGTCTCCACCATTGGTCTCTACCTAGAATACCAGTGGCACAAGGACAGGGATCTTCGTTTGGCTCATTGTTGTATCCTGAGTGCCTGGGACACTGCGTGGCCCATGGCATATGCTCAATAAATATTTGTTGAATAAATGAATGTATACCTGATCAGTGTAAATCTACACAATTTCTAATTAAACTAATATATAAGTATTCATCCTGACCCATGTTTCTATTTGATTGATAAGTATACTGGGCAAGACAAAATTAAATGTCTAAATGTAAAATGAATGTTTATTTTATTATAATATAGAAGAAAGTAGGTTTTGCTGGTAGTCTTTATTTTTTAAAAAGTTCGTTTCTTTAGCATGGAGAGTTGGGAGTACTGATTATTTCTAACTTATTCCCATATTTTCCTAACAACAAATACTGAGTCCACAAGTCTACAATGTTCAGAGTTATGCTCACTGATTTCTCAATTTAAATATAGAAATCAAATATTAAATCTATTTTAGGCTCCTGACTGACATCTTTATGTGTTTCATGTTAGATTTCATGATTTTAGATTTAAAAATATTGTACCCACATGCCATCTGGAGAAAACTGACCCAATTTTTATTTTTTTAAATCCTATTGAGGGGAGTTTATTTTTGATTTGGATATTTTCCCCCAATGCTTATCTGATGCCTGAAATATAGTAGGGCTCTAAATTTTTTTATTTAGTGAAAAATTAACTCTGGCAAACAGAAAAATCTGACCAAGGACATTTGAAGGAAATAAACAATAAACATAGTATATCCAAAACAGGGGTAAAAATTTAAATCTAAGGGAAAAGTGATAACTAATTGACGTAGAACTGAGAAAAATCTTATTTCCACCAGAATTACTAGTCTCACAGCCTAACCCCTATCACACACTCACTCACTCACCAGTCACTGGTGAGACATGGTCTGTATATGAGTCACTGTGAAGATTGGTCTGAACACAAGGGAAACAAGGTTTGGTTCCTTGTGGGAAACAATGATAAATCCACCACCTGCTCATCATTGTATCCCTAGCATGCCAAAGCACCCACAACGGAGATGCTCGATTTGGCAAAAATTTGGTAAAAAAAAGATGCCTCATTACCCATAGTACAATCACATGTGGGATAAGTGCTACCCAAGAAAGCAAAGGCCCATGGGAGTTCAGAAGAGGTGGGGTCTCTCTGATGTGGATGGAGGACACTGTCCTGGAACAGGGAGCTAAGTTGAAAGGAGAGGCTGGACTGTGCTGAAGGCAAAAGGGAGATCTTGACCCAAAGCACAGAGGCAAACCACACAGCATTTCCTGTTTTTAAACACCCAAATATGAACTCTTCAAGCCAACCTGCAGGAAGAGTTTTTAATTTATATTAGGTGCAAATATAAGATTCTGCAGTTGTAGAGGCTGCAGACAGAGTGCAAGCCGGTGGGCTCTGGGGGCCAAGAGGCCCAGGGTCTTCCTGACTGGGCCCCAGATGCTGTCGCGTCGATGTGAGACGCCACGAGCACGGAGCCTGCCACCCATAGGGTCTTCCACAGCAGCTAGCGACCTTCCCTCTGCCCCTTCACTCAGTATCCTGACTGCAGACTTGAATGACAACATTTAGACTGCCCCCGTCAGTGTGAGTCTGGTTCTTAAAAATAAGAACATGAGGAGATACACACAGGATATTCATCTTATCATGAAGTACAGTGGCAAAAATTCAAATGAATTTTTGGGGTGGATGAAAGAAAGTGAAGGGATTAGCCGAAGAACATACATGCATTACCCGTAGACACAAATAATAGTGTGGTGATGGCTCGGGGGGAAGGGGGGCGGGGGCTGGGTGCAGGCGGGCAAAGAGGAAGAAGAACTGGGGACATCTGTAATAGTGTCAGCAATAAAAATATAGGAAAAAACTGAGTTTTTAAAATGCTCCACTGAATAGGGCATGTAAGATGCTAAATACATTTTGTAAAGTAATTTATAAATTAATGTGATTGCAATTGGAATCCCAGTGGGCACTAGGGGATAATTAGTTACAATGAACATAAATTCACACACACACAAAAAGCCTTAAAATAGTTTAAAAAGTATACTATGAATGAATTATAAGGGGAAATCTTTCTTATCAAAGAACATACATCGAAAATTTACTATAATAGAATCAAAATGGCATTAATATGGGAATAAGTAAATCAGTGAAAAGGAAAAGAAGATAGTTAGACAACCTCTAGATAACATATAATATTATATATTATATATATGTTATTTAAATGGCAAAGATAGTAGTTTAATTCAATGGGGGAGGTTATAATTAATAAATGGTGCTGGCACAATTGCTTATTCATTAAAAGGGTAAGTTTTAGATCACTGACATATGTACGTAGACATGACTTCCAGGCAGACTAGAGATTTAATGTTAAAATAAAGCAATGTAAAAACTTCAAGGAAAATAAAGGAAATTTTTAAAAATGATCTAGGGACAGGGAAATCTTAACAAAAGCAGGAAATTCAGAAGCCATAAAAAATGATCATATTTGACTGTATAAAAGAAGACACTTTTGCATGGCAAAATATATCATAATTAAAGGTTAATGACAATATAATTAGTCAGTGGTGAAGACAAATAAATAATGAATTTGAGAAAAACGTTTTTAATGAAAATATAGAAAGGAATTAATATCTAAATGTTTACAGAGTTCTTTTAAGAAGAAAAGAATGAATAAATGAAAATGGGCAAAGAGCATTGACGAACAATTCAAAAAAAATGAAATCCCAGTCGTACTAAATACTGAATAAGATGCTCGGACCGACTGGTAGTCAGGGAACAGGCATTCAAAGTAACAAAGAGATTCCCCGCTTGCCTATCAGCTTGTCTACGAAAAAGAGCAAGGAGGCTGGGTGGCAGGGGTGCGGGACAAGGGCGCGTTCCTACGCCGCAGGAACGTGAAACGCTGCGGTCCGCCCGGAAACTAACCTGGCAACATCCACTAAGTTAAAAATAGATTTACCTTTAAACCCAGCAGTGCCACTTCCTGGACACTGCCTCATAAAAATAAGAACATGAGGAGATACACACAGGATATTCATCTTATCATGAAGTACAGTGGCAAAGCTGGAAAGTTAGGGCCATTGATCAGACAACGGTTGGTAAGATACAAACCACAGGGTATTGTAAAGTCACTAATAAGTGGTTTATAACCATGCCCGTTGACTTGGACAGATGTCCATGAAGCCCTCTTGAGTAAGAAAATCAAAATGCAGAAAAGTATGTATCACATGGGCCTATTAAAAAACAAATAGTGACCAAAAATACCCCCACAAAACACCAGACTTCTAATGTATGCATGCACATGGAGGAAAAATGGAAAGATACAGGGTTCATATTATTGTTTATGGAGGAATCAAGAGAATTGGCGGGGAGAACAAGAAAAAAAAGCCTAGCATTTATAATATGATCCAATTTATACATTTATATAAAATTATGTGTGTATTATATATATATAAATAAATGGATGGATGGATGGATGGATACGTGACAGAATTTTTATTTATTTATTTATTTGTGTATTTTTAAGATTTTATTTATTTATTTTTAGAGAGGGGGAAGTGAGGGGGAAGGAAGGGAGAAAGAGAGGGAGAGAAACATCGATGTGCACTTGTCTCTTGCGCACCCCTGCTGGGGACCTGGTCTGCAACCCAGGCATGTGCCCTGACTGGGAATCGAACCGGCGACCCTTTGGTTTGCAGGGCAGCACTCAGTCCCCTGAGCCACACCAGCCAGGACAGAGGAGGGAATTTTTAAATAAAGTAAAAAAATAAAAAAAACAAGGGGAAACAAAATTTGGCTCAAAAAAAAAATCATTTGGCTCATTAAAACCCTCTCTGCTATCTGCATATTTGTCCCCCACCCACCCATATTGGTCAACGCCGCTCTTCCTCCTCGTGGTTCTGGGTCAGGAGCTCACTCTCCGTGTCCTTGTCTGTCAAAGAGTGGCAGCGGAGCACACGATCTCTAAGGTTCTTTCCAGCTCTGACATCACTTGATGCTTCTGGGTCCCATGTCACTGAGTTCAGAGAACACCCGTCTTATGTTTTTATTTCCCCAATAATCATGTGGCTTATGAAAACAAACCCAAAAGCCTCAGAGGGCAGAAACACAGGCTGTACCACTACCTGGTTTCTGTTGTGTCTATTCTTACTTTTTTATCTTGACCAGGCAATCAGGCCAGTGATGATTTTCATGAAGCTATGAGGCGCTCACTGAGGTGTGCAAACACACTCACTTGCCGTGCACTGCTGGTGCGTTCTGTGATGCTCACTGAATTTCTGTCAGGTGACTGCTGGCCATGAAATAGTCATTTTAAGGGAAGACTGGGTGCCAGTTTCATGACCAGCATGGTGGGAACCCCTTTGCTCAGCAGGGAACTGAGACCCGGAACAGGAAAGAGGGCAGCTGAACGGGGCGGGTGGAAGGCAGTCCCTGTCACCCTTGCCACCGTTCTCCTCCCAGCTTTTCAGACGATATTCGTTCAGCACCCACGTGGTCCTGCACATGAGAACCAGAGGAAATTGGAACCAAAGTCAGAACTTCAGGGCAGAATGGGCTAGGGCAAGGTCAGGGGAGTGGATGGATCCGTACGAGGGCTGTAGATGACACAGAAAGAAAAAACAAAAGGCTGGAAGAATAGGTGGTCTCACAAGGAGCTAGAGGCAAACCCAAGAACTGTGGTGTTTGGCGGGGCTGCAATTAAAGCTCTAGGATTAATCTAGGTCACAGTTGTAGACTGAGGAAGCAGTGAGGAGGTAGTTATGCACAATGGACATTTAGAGATATGCAAAGCTGTAGGCAGTTGGAGGTAAGGATGGGGGTTCATTAAGAAGTACACACTCGCCCCCCTAAGTACGCATGTCATGCGGAGGCGGAGGGAGGAGGTGAGAGAGGCAAAGTAAAAGGAAGTTAACTTTGTAAACATGCTAAAAATCTCAAAGTATGGCTAAGATCAGCTTCATAATAAGATTATAAAATTGGTGACTGAGTAGTCACCAATTTTATTTATCTTAGGCAACATAACAAATTTTGCTTTAAAATAAAACAAAGAAAGCCCTGGCTGGTGTGGCTCAGTGGATTAAGTGCCAGCCTGCAAACCAAAGGGTCACTGGTTCAATTCCCAGTCAGGGCACATGCCTGGGTTGTGGGCCAGGTCCCCAGTTGGGGGCATGTGAGAGGCAACCACATATTGATATTTCTCCTTCTCTTTCTCCCTCCCTTCCCCTCTCTCTAAAAACAAAGAAATAAAATCCTTGAAAACATAAACAATTAAATAAATAAATAAAACAAAGAAAAACCACGAGAAATGTTTATGGGGTGACCTTAACAAAATTGACACGTGGTTTTATGAATATAGTTTTGTATAATAATAATATACAAAATTCAGTAGTACGTATTCTGTACTACTGTGTGTCAGCCATTGCCCTCGGTCCTTTCTTACACTATCTCCTGTAATTTTCACAACGAATATATTTTTGCAAAATACATATATGAATCCTGCAGCTTTAATTCCTACCCCACCCAGCACCGCAGTTCTTGGGTTTATTGGCGGAGTGCCTCTGTCTTACTGATGAGAGGATTGAAGAGTAACGAGGAGAACGCAGCTCGCAGTGGGGAGGCCAGGATGTGGATCCAAAATTACCTGATTCCAAATGTAAAGCTTCGGGCCGCCATGC
Source organism: Mormoops blainvillei (assembly GCA_004026545.1). Classification (NCBI taxonomy): domain Eukaryota; kingdom Metazoa; phylum Chordata; class Mammalia; order Chiroptera; family Mormoopidae; genus Mormoops; species Mormoops blainvillei. The sequence continues at coordinate 26,148 of PVJD01004334.1, read as the reverse complement.
CCTAACCGTCTCTTCAAGCAGACAAACCATCTGAAATAGGCAATGTCAAGTTTCCCAGACAGTTTCTTGTCTGCTTAAAGCCTCTTGCATGAAGAGACAATACACCATTCTTGTCCAAATATAGTATTTTGTGCCTACAAATAGTTTGGTCGCGTTGTCTATGGCCCCTGGTGCCCAAAAATGTATGGGTCACACTGAATACCATAGCTTTCATTTTCAAGTATGTTCTAGACCAAGGGTCAACAAACTTTTCCTGCTAAGCACAAAACAGGAAACATTTTAGGTTTTGCAGGCCGTATGGTCTCTGTTGCAAGGACTCCAGTCTGCCACAGCGCGGCAAAAGCAGCCAGAGGGTGCCCAGGTAACGGGCGTGGCCACGTTTCACACAGAAACAGGTGGCAGCCAGGTCTGACCTGCAGCCCACGGTTTGCCAACTCCTGCTCTAGAGACTATGCATTCTTCGGGGCTAATTTTCCATGTCACTCCTTCATGTAATCCTCCCCTTCAACTGAGCAAGTCCGTCTGTTACCATTTTTTGGTAACCTTTCACACATACATCTCAATTTTTCTTTATTACTAGTCTGCAACCTCTAAACAGGCAGGGACGGTGTATGTTTTGTGCCCCTACTGAATTCCCAGCACGGGCCAAGGATCTGATCTACAAAAGGTCTCGGGGGGGTTTGTGTTGGCCGAAGGAACGGGCGCAGGACGGCAGTTCCTCCTCCTGCACCTGGTTCTGTGTTCCGGGTGGGATTAGTATGCTCTAGAAAGACCTTCCTGAGCACCTCTGTGACGGGCGCTATGCACTCATACAGGACCATTAGGAACCAAAGGGCCCAAAGTTCTTTTATGTAAAAGAAAAACACATGTTCTGCCCTTCCTCCGCAGGTAAGGGCGCCCACGATAAGATTCACCGGGTCTTTCCCTTGCACTGAGTCTGCAGCAGACCCTGCCAAAGTACATATTAGAAAACCACCTGTAGACCTGCCCTGGGCGCTGTTTGTCCTTCAGTGCACCCTCTGACGGGTTAATGTCAGCCATGGTACTGCGACGGGAAGTGACTAGCCCGCTGTCAGGCTTTCTGGAACTGGGTCTTGATCCTATTCACAGGACTTCCTGGTCGGTGCTTAACCTCTCACCAGGTTTTATTAGTTTAACTTTACCTGCCTCTTCTAAGGAACTCCAAAATGTCATGATTCGCAGCTGACTCTGACCCGATTGCCACACTATTATGGTAGGTGTTATGGTCGCCCTGACCAATGTCCTCTGCCTTATGAAGGCTTCGAGCACTAAGGAGATTCCCCTCTCCCGCCCCACCAGTTCCTTGGGAACTACCGACACCTTATTCCTAGAAGGACAAAAAGAAGAAAGATGAGATTGTTTTTGTTTTCGCTGTGGCAGATATGGAACAAACTTGAGGTTTTACCCCTGTTGTTTTAGAAGCATCCCTCCTTCTCACGCAACAAAAATGCATGTTTAGGGGCTGCGTGTGATAGCAGACACCCCGGGGCTTTAACAAATCTCAGATTCAGTTTTTAGTAATTTTACACTGTGGCTTCAGTGTCTACAACTGCGGTTGTGATTTCAGAATCTGGATCATTTACGAGAGACACTGTGGCCTTGCAGAGCGTTTATAACAAATGCCTGCCCCTTCTCCTGCGACCTAGCTTCCTGACTCTGTACGTTCGGCGCATCTCTGAACTCTAGATGCTGTAGCAGCAAGAACACAGGCCCGGGCATGGATCGAGTTGAGCTACCGAACAGCCTCGTAACCTAAAACAAATTTTTAATTTCCATGAGTCTCGGTTTCTTCCTTTGCTAAATGGGGTTAAAAATGAATTCTCCTTAGTGTTGTCACGGGGACTAGAAGAGCATCTATCAAGAACCTGATACATTAGCTGTCCTAGTAGACATTCCATAATTGGGTGCTAATGTTACTCCTTTCAAAAATCCCTCTGGTAACGTGGCCAGGAAAACTAAATAAAAGTCTTCTGGCACTGAGCTCTTTAACGCGCAGCGGTTAGGAACATGGGCTTCGGAGTTGAAGGTTCAGGTTTGAATTCTGAGTCCAGCACTTGAAAACCGTCTGCAGCTAACGGGTGCCTTTACTTGCCCAAGCCTCAGATTCCTCAGGAGAACAACAGTAATCCGTGCGATTGTTGTCAGCCTTGGCACAGGGCTTGGTGTATAGCAAGTGCTCAGAAAGTATTAGCCAGCGTTAACCAATATTTTACCATTGCAATTGGCAATCTTATCTCTGACAAGCTATAGTGTATGAAACATTTCATTCCCATTTCCTTCCTCCACGAGTTATCTAATAATATATAAACATTCTATACGTGTATTATTTTAGTGAAGAAATGTCAATTGTACGTTTGATCAGAGTAGGACTGGAAGAAGATATTATCTTTGCCTTACTCTGGTAAAGCTTCACGGAGGGGAGAGGTCCCAGAAGTCACTTCGGTGCGAGAGGAAAAGTCTCAGGAAGGGAAGAAATATTGTTTGCATTCTTCTTTTGCTAAATTACTTTTTCCCAAGTGACAGGAGAGTTACCGTGACTATAAAGAAATCTGTATAAAATGAAAACATGTAAAAAATAATAAAGGAATTGTTAAATAAAATGAAGGGCTGTTTCATGGGGCACAGCCAACAAAATGATTAAGTTAAATAAATGCATAATGCAACAAAGTTCCCTTTGCCTGGTCAGTCTCTGTAGTCAGAAATCTGTCTAGTAAGATTGATTTTCACAAATCACCCCCAAAATAAGCCAAAAGTTTTGTTTTATGTCAAGAAGAAAGCTTACACAGAAATGATGGAAAGTGATGAGGAGCACGAGAAAAAGTTGCAAAGCTGATGCATCTTTGGAGAAATGGAAAATAAGCAAATTACTCCATGGATAGTTAAAGAAGAAAACAGAATCTTCCAAGAAAACCAGGAAACTGCCTTTGCCGTTAGCGTGAGTCAAAGGGACCCTTCTCGCAAACACTCTGGACAGCTTTATTAACTACCCATATCATTTCCAGACACTTCTTCAAATGATGACCTCCTCCCATCTCTGCTCATTCACTCAGTTACAAAAATAAAATAAAATGAGTGCACGCTTACTCTGCCACAGGCCGGGCAACGGGGCCGAGATGCAGGAGTACACGGGCGTTGGCCCAGCCCCCAAGAGTTCCTGGTTGTGGGAGTTAGGCAAGTAAGCAGTCAATGACAGTATAATGTGAAAGCCCTGTGATGGAAGTAAGAACAGGGAGGAAAGAAGAATGCACGGACAGGAGGAAGAAAATCAGAGGTGTTCTCATCTAGACTAAGAAACTCTTCCCGGGGTAATCGCATGTAAGTTAAGGCCTTCAGAAAAATCAAACCAAGGAGACCCAAGTGACCTGATGGCCCAGGATTTGTTTCTAAAGCAGAAAGAAGTACAAGGCAGTGAAGACAGTGTTATAATTCCAGGATATGTTCTTTCGAGGAAACTTAAGAAGACAAGAAATATAATTTCAAGATTATAATGTGTAACAGTCCATTTAGCCCCAACTGTTAGCTTCCTTTTTTTAATATTTCAATTTCAAATCCGCTCCCTTCTCTCCAGTTATTAAATTCACATTTCTAGGAACATCTTAATCAGACCATAAGCGTCGTAAGATTCATGACTGGGAAAAAGGCCAAATATTATGAATAGAATAGTACCACATTCATTTAAAACCACAAAATATTATATAAAACTAGAAATCAGAAGAGAAACCAGAGATAGAAAATTTTTAGGCCACTTTCTCTGTTCAATGGCAACCCAGTCGTCTATGCGGATATTTATTTCTCTACACTTCATCACAACCAAACCCAACCATAAATGTCAATCACCCTGCCTCAAAATTAAAGATATTCAGAACTTTCTGGCAATCTTAAGAAGCTTTTGTTTGCAAATTTCTTCAGGAAGAAACACTGGGAGGTCTGCACTTGTCGCAGCCAACCAGAATTCAACATTTCTTTTTCTTCTATGTTGCTCATTCATCAGAACACATATGGGGAAATCGATTCACTTTAAAGTCAAAACCCGAATGTGATGGCTTCCACGTGCCCAAAAGATATGAAGTGCACACCTGTATTCAAGGAGCGGCATCAGTCGGGTCACCCAGAAGCTGGGGTGTGGTCCCCATCAGACACAACACAGCACAATACACACACGCATGCACACACAACACACATATCCAAAGGGGCCCAGTCGAATGACCTTACTGAACGGCCTTGTTGCAAAATTGTGTGGTTTCTGACTAGGGCACATAATGCCAGGAAGTACAGCTCACACTGGGCCTGTTCGGCTCCTTCTGACAAGAAGTGATAGACGGATGCCAACTACCTACATTCTCGGCAAGAATGACTCATGACTATTGTCAGAAGCGTCTGCAACTTTGTGGAAAGGCTTTGGATTCTCAAAATGTGACAATAGCTCATCTCATGTCTTAAACAGTGAAGAAGAAGAACAAGAGGGGAGACCTTCAGGTAGCATCTTCCTCCCAGAAACTGAAGAAGGACAGGACCCGACACAATGTGTTACCAGAGGGCATCCGGCCCAGCTCACCGTGTTCTTTAGAGCAGAGCCACGTCAGCTGGGGCAAGAGCTGACTTGAAGGGAGTTGGAATGAGGTGAGATGATGTCCCTGGTCTAATTTTGGGTTCTTTTATGCCACCTCTCCTTGAAAGCCAGGAGAAAAAGATTCCAAAAGCTCTCCACTGTTGACTGCATGGGCGACCCTTACTCCTTCCTGAGTCTGGTTTAAAAGCAGTGGCTGTACATTTTTAGTTTGTTTCCCCTCACCCAGCCCCTGACGCGCTGTTCTGGACACGGTAGGCACTTCATAAAGGCTCTTCTGTTCCACTTTTGCCTACCTTGTCATTTAAGGTGTCATTTGCCTGTCACCTATGCGCATAACCCTGGGCATCTGGGTGGTCTGGGCAGCCCTCTACTTTCTATGGAAAGCTGGAGAAGGAACGGGGCAGCATGAAGGAAGAGAAGTCTCAGTTCTCAGCCTTGTTTTCCGTGCAGTGACCATTCCCCGGTCTCCCCCAGAAAAGGGAACTGGTCAGGGGGTGGTTGGGCCTGGAAGTGGGTGTTATGATGTCATTGTGCTTCTCCAATTTCCTTCTCTTTCACCTCCCATTCTAAGTCCCTCAAAATAGGAAGGTCCCACCAACAGCCAGATGGTGGTCACTTGAAGCATAATTTGTGGTCTCCACCAAAAATTCAGGTCAAGTCAGAGCCTCCCCCCACCAAGAGCCAAAATAGGAATCCAGTCGGCACATGAAAATGCTGGAAGGAAAAGATAATAATAAAGGCCAAGTACTTCAAACATAAGGGGATGGTAATACACACCGCGTACCTTGAATTTTCAATCCCATCTTCGCAGCACACCCCATGGGGTTATTCTCAGCGGGGTATTTACATATGCCAAAAAATTCAGACTTTGGAGAGCATTTTTACAGGTCACAATTTACCATGGGAACTCCCATCTGGTTTAAGGCACAACTTCATGTTTCACAGCAGAGAAAAAACTTAACTTCTGTATCTCAACTGCCACTTGGATTTCAACAACTGTGCAACATCTGACTTCCCTTTTAGGCAGGTATTATGAAATTAACCATGCTGGGCTCAAGTTCAGTGAGCAACTAACTTTCAGTCATCTGGCCCTGAATAAGGATTTGGACTCAACTTTGTTTTTACAGTAGCTAGTCAAATATGGGTACACAGTAGGTACTTAATGAGTGCTTGTTGATTGAGAAGCCACAGAGTACCGTGGGTTAGACCAATCATGGACTTTAGAGTCCAGCCACCTGGGTTTAAAATGCACTAATCACCGCTGTCTTCCCAGTTGCCCCAGAATCCTCACCTATAAAATGGGGAGGGGATGAAAAGGGTAGTGCCACCTCCCAGGACTGCAGGGAGGAGTAAACGAGTGAAGTCAGTGGTTTTGCAGGTTCAGCTGCTAGTAACAGCATCAGCATCATCAAAGGCCTTGTAGAAATGCAAGCTCTTAGCACCCAACCAAGGGCTGCTGAATCAGAGACTCTGGGGACAGATGGGGCCCAGCAACCTGTGTTTTAACAGGCCTTCCACAGGATTCTGATGCCGCAGGAGTCGGAGAATCAGTGAGCTAATACCTATACAGCGAACGGCACAATTCCTTTTTTTAAAAAAATTCATTTATTTTAGAGAAAGAGAAGGGCATAGAGAAAGAAAATTCAATTTGTTGTTCCACTTATTTATACATTATTGGTTGATTCTTGTATGTACCCTGGCCAGGGATCAAACCTGCAACCTTGACGTATAGGGGCGATACTCCAACCAACTGAGCTACCTGCCCAGGGCTACAGCACAGTTCCTTTTATTCCCACACACGCGCACATGCACACAGCAGCTCTCAAAGAGCCCTCCATGGCTGTTAATGCCGGGTACTATTACCACTGAGCTGTGTAACACTTAAAGGCAGCAGCTAGGTTAACTCAAATTTTTAAAACGCAAGGTTCCTACCCTCATTAAGCACAGCTTCCAAGACAGCTGAGCAGAAAGGAGAACAGACTAAATAACTTCTAGAGGTATTTGTTTATCTCTGGAGTTTTACAGCTATCTCTGAGTGAAAGGTTGTAGTAACAGGGTTCACAACACGCCACCCCCGAAGGGCTGCCAGTTAGTGAGTATATTAGTTTCCTATTGTTACAAAACAAATGACCTCAAAGGCTAATGGCTTAAAACAATAATCAATACTTATCCCATCTCATCGTTTGTGGGTCAGGGATTCAAAAGCCACATGGCTGCATGGCTCTGGCTTAAGGTTGTTTGTGGGGTCGCAGTCACGTGCTGGTCAATGCTACCATCATCGGAAGCCTTGACTGAAACAGAAGCATCCACTTCCTAGATCATTTTACTTCCAGGGCTGACAAGTTGGTGCTGGCCGTTGGCAGGAGGCGTCGGCTTCTCTTCACACGAGCCTCCACAGGGGGTCGCTTATGCGTCCTCACTAAGGGTGGCCAGGTTCTCCCAAGTGAGTGACCCGGAAGAAAGGAAAAAAAAAAAAAGCCAGGCAGAAGCTATTCTTTTTGTGACCTATTCTTAAAAGCCATTTACCATCACTTCTGCCACCTTCAATTTGCCGTAAGTGAGTCACTAAGTCTGGCCCACATTCAAGAGGAAGAAAATTGGGCCCCACTTTTCTGAAGGAAAGAGTGTCAAAGGCATTTGCAAGCATTTTAAAGCAATCACAGTGAGCTAAGCAGCCACCTGAAAAGGCAAGGGGGGAACACCTAGCAAAATTATAGCCCAAGGAAATAGATGACAGGCACTTAAAGTAATACCATCAGAAATCAGCGTCACAGAAAACAAACATGCAATAATCTGCAAAGTCGAAGTTTAGTTTTCACAAAAGTTCACAATGTTGACAAACTTCTAGTAAGGCTAACCAAGAAAAACAGAGAGGAAGGGCAAATAAACAACATTAGAAATAAAGAGGGAACAACTGCAGATGCCACAGAGAACAAAGGGGGCTTAAAAATAAGAGGGTATTGTGCATAACTTACGCCACTAAATTTTAAAACATCAACAGAATGGATAAATTCTAGAAACTGTAACCTTCTGATGCTGGTTTAAGAGATAGAAAAATTAAATAACCCTCTAACAAGTTAAAAATCTAAGTCAGTAGTTTGAAATCTTCCTTCAAAAAAGAACACCAAGCCAAGGGCATTTGATAGGCAACTCTCCCAAATATTAAAAATACAAGTAATTTCAGTTCTCTATAATCTAGGGCAGACTAGTGAAAAAGAAAAAAAAGGGGAGGAGCACACTCTCTACTTCATTTTATGAAGCAAGATTAATCTTGATAGCAACATCCAAAAATCACATTGCAAAATAGAAAAACTATAGGCAAAACACACTCAAACACAGTTGTAAACATTCCTTTAAATAAAGGCAAAGCCCAAACAAGGTTAAATTTCTATAAACCAAGAACAAAAAAAAGTGTTCATAGCAGTGTTGTTATTAATAAATAATGGAAACAACCCAAGTGCCTATGAACAGCAAAATGGATATTACAAATTATGGTGTATTAATAGAATAGATGATATTCCACAATGAAATCAATAAGATACAGCTGCAAGGAATGACACGGGTGAATCACTGGAGTATGATATTGGAAGAGCAAGTCATGAAAGGAGACATGTGATTAAATTCCACAGGACAAAGTCTAAAAATGTGCAAAACTGATTACACATATGTAATACAGCTATTAACAAAAGAAAAAGCAAAACAGAAAATCCAAGATAGTGCTCTCTCAAAAGAAAAAGGAGGTCATAGGATCAGGGAGGGGCACACAAGAAATAACTGAAGGGACAGTAACGCTCTTTATAGGCATTATAAAGCATTCTTTTTAAGACTGCTTTTTAAGAATACTACATAAGCATTCTTTTATAACGACGCAGTGCTTAATTTAAAAAACTAGGCATCTAGTTCATTGAACAAAGGCCAGCTTAGCAGGGTTCTGTCCCATCTCACATTCTCTACCTTTGCTCCCAGACAGAAGGGAAGCTGTGGCTCGCCATTACATAACAATGGTGAGCACGTTCTCCAAGCTGCCCTGAATGCTGATTTTTAAAACAAATCCAGAAATGTAGGCCAAATAGAGTTATTTCATCATGTTGATTATCTAGCCCCATGTTAAAACAGCCAACCCACTCGTGCTGTCATTTTAGTAAGCATGTTATATCTCACCGTATTCCATCCATAGCTGAAAAAAAAAAACTTGAAAGTTGTTTAAGCTTGGCAAAGTGTGTCATAATAACATCACAAACTGTCCAGTGATTTGGGAATTTACCCAGTCCAAATTGCACAGGCAAAAAAAACAAAAAACAAAAAACAAACAAAAAAAAAATCTCTGCTTGAATTAGCTTCAACTCTCTGTTTAATCTTTTTATTATTGTTGCAATTTGTCACCCTTGACTACCATAATAACACAACTTTTAGGCCCTCCTACCAAGATAGCTATTGGTTCATTGGAAGTAGAGGGGGCGTGGGCAAGAATCAATGGTTTTACTGAAATGATAACTGTGTTTCACAGGCCAAAAGCACTATTTACAAGTAGTTCCATGACAACATAGCTTTCGGCAACAAACGACTAAGCCTCTGTGCGTACTGGCGGGGTAAGTGCTAAATGGCTATTTATTCCAGTTTTTGATGGGGACCTGTTCTTTCAGTTCTAACTCTGAGATCATTTTGAGAGCCTTGAGTGATTAAAGTAAATCCATAAATATAAATAATATGGTTGGATAAAACATGTTTGGATCTATTATTTCAGCTCAATGAGGTATACTTGACATATAAAATTAAAAGATATTTAAAATGTACATCATGGTGATTTGATATACACATACATTGTGGCAGGATTGCCCCATCTAGTTAATTAACTCATCCATCACCATATGTATTCACCTTTTTTTGTTGGGGGGGAGGGGCGGTGAGAACATTTCAGTTCTACTCTCTTAGCAAATTTCAACTAGATACTACAGTGGTATCAATGCAGTCACCATGTTTTAACCTTAGACCAGCAGGCCTAATTCATCCTGTAACTGCCACGTTGTACCCTATGACCAGCCTCTCCCTACTTCCCTCTCTTCCCACCCCCAGCCACCACTTCCTACTGGGTTTCTAAGACTTTGACTTTTCTTAGATTCCGTGTATAAGTGATACCATGCAATGCTGGTTTTTCTCTGTCTGACTTATTTTAGATCAGTTATTTTTAAAGTATTCCTACCCATGTCCTCACAAGCAGAGTAACCTTCCTAAAAGCATATGAGTTTTTATTTAAGCTGCATAAAACCATCTATGGTTTGCATTTTACACTACACAAAATTTAACCAGTAAACGAGCTACGTTATCAAATATTTTATCTTCAGAGCATATCTACACTAAAAGATATATACATGTTTAGCCCATGAACAAAATACGGAGTTAAACTCAGTATTACTTATCAAGAAACCAGACCTATCCCAGGTCTCAGATGACCTGAGGTGACTACCTCCAGCTTTACTTCTCTTTGGATCATGTAAACGTACCACAAGAGTACTTTGATTTAATAGTAATGTGTTTTAAAAGACAAAGAGATGAAAAAGTCTTTTAAAAAGCAATGTTGAAAAGACAATATGGTAGGTACAATTGAAACAGATGTCGAGAACCAGGTGCAGGACAATTGGTCCTATACCTCTAATAGCTGTCACCTCGGGCACGTAAGTCACTATTTCAACCTTATCATAAATCAACTCAGAGGGGTTAGAATAGGTAACTTCTAAGTTCCCTTCCAAATTTAGAGTTTTAGGAAGAGTAAACAAGGACCAGAGAGGGAAAGAGATAACTTCTTAAGAGAAAATGCCATACTCACAAGGGGATAGAGAGAAACATTTGTAATTTGTAGAGTATTAACTCTGGGAAGCAAAGAGCACAGATTAAATTTAAGGAAAGAATGTAGTCTCCACTCAAAGAGAGTCCTTTAAAGGAATTTCACTTAAGACAGTCCTATGAAAACTGGAGTTACACAGTAATTTAGCAAGTATTATTGCTTATAATGCATAGAGGTTTTTATGCATTGCAACAAAAGCACACTACAGGATACCTTTGATAAGTAAAAGCATACAAAAAGGTGTTTATAAAAATTGTACTCTTATGTATCTATGTCCAATCATTATTCATTTGCAGTAAAGTGGCCCAAAGAGCCCAAGCATAGTTAGAATTTTCTAACTCACATATGTGTCTATAAGCATAAACCTGTGCCACAAATTCAGAAGTATGTTTTCACATATAATAAAATAAAATTCATTATATAGTTTTAGTTAAAATCATTTGATGCCCACATCAGACACTTAGTCCCTCACGTAAGGCACGTGCTCCCTAGATGACAATGAGCTGAGGAGAAACCAAGTAAGTGAAAATGGATTTGAGATCCGCCGTTGAGGACCAAGAGTACAGAACAGTATGCTCAAATAAACACACCAGAAGGATTTGCTCTAATTTGAACCATAACATTCTCTTGTGTTTGAAAAGCCAATTTGATTCAGCAACACTGAACTAAAATGTGCAAGTGTCAAAATCAAATGTAATGAAGGCATTTGATCGAACATGGGATTTCTGGGATAAGAGCCCAGGCCTGCCGATTCCGGAGTTAGTTCCACATTCAGCCTGACTCCTGCATCACAAGCACCCTCGGATGTCACAGTTGTCATGGGTGACCGAAGAGTCAACTTGAAGTAGAGGTTTGCAGAGTGTCATGTCATGATTGTGTTCTTTTCATCGGAATCCTCTGGGCTCTTCTTTTATACTAAATTTTTTCAACTTGTGTGCCTTCCCAGATATTCTACTGTCACGTCTTCCTTAGTGTTCATGGTGATGGGGACACTAAGGGGCATTTGTTTCGTGGCTGTCCCAGCTGTCCTTCAGGCTAGCACAGCGCTGCTGGACAAAACTTCGCCAGTGTTCCACCTCCTTCCCAGAATCGCCATCACCCAGTGGCTGGTGGCTTCATATTAGCATACTGACAAATTCCCTCACTCTCTCATGCCAGTGTGTCCATCAGTTTGCCCCAACCACATTTCTAACTGTCATCCCTAAAATCACACTTAAATTCTGACATCATTAGTGCCTTCAAGCCAGTTAATGAAACACAAGATATCTGAGCACTGCAGGGGGATACAAAGGACGACATGAGATTTCCCTTGAGGCACTGGGATAGTGTGAGAGAAACAGGACAGCTAGACAGGAAAATGACTAGCGTAAGGCAGGAGGTAGTGAGCATTTAGTCAGTGGGGCAGACAACAGGTGCCAGTAAAGTCCTCCCCGTGACCTTCATGGCAGGGGGTCAGGCTGACGCTTATCCTTAAAGAAGCAAGAGAGAACTTGACTAGGCAAGGAGTGGGTGTTCCAGGTATATTAACAAGGCCAGAGATGTGCACGGAAAACTTCCATTCGCCTTGGGCGGGTGGGGTAGCACAACAACGTCGGGGGGAAGGATGCTTACGCTTGAGAACAGCAGGAAATCCGACCCAGCCAGTCAATGTTTTCAGAATGAAGTGTCTCATCTTTTTGACTATAGCAATATCACTGAAAGATTTGAACCAAAAACTGTGCTTAGGAAGATGATTTATCTGACTGACATGCGGAAGGAGCTGGCAGTAACCGGCAAAAGTAAGATCAACTAACAGCCTCTGGACATGTTTTATGTGAGTCCCAAAGTAGGGTGGTAGCAACGAACCCGAAATAAAACACAGAGGAGACGCTGGTGACTGAGTATCAAGAGGGTGAGTCAGAGAGCCTAACTGAGTCACTGAATTTCACAAGGGCTTTCTTTGGATTCCTAATAAATACGCTGCTTAAAATTTCAAAGGTAAAGTCATAGATCCCAGGCAGTGAGTGACTAAGTTAGTGCTTAACACAAAAGCACCGATCCGTTTTACTTCGGCATTTAAAGTTTGAATACAAGCATCTTTAAGTGCATGAACGCACATGCCCCACGCTTTTTCCCACCTGGGCATGTTTGCAAGTCTCTCTAAGGCTGGAGGGTGGACATATTTGCAGAGCCTGTTCCAGGTGCCAGGCCCGTGGCCAATTGCTGGGGATACAGAGATAAAAGACAGCCCGTGCTTTTGAGGGAGGGAGCTTGCCAGTGACATCCATCCTACAAAGTCAGCCAGACCACACCCAGGCTGCTGACCTCCTACCTGCGTCCCCACATCAGTCTGTGCTCCTGTTCTCCAGCCTTGTCCGTGCATCTGTCTCAGAGACTTTCTCACCTGGTGGTTCCCAGATGTCCCCTTTGCAACATCTGCAACACGGGACGCCACCCCCTTTCCCTGGAAACTGCTCCTCCTTGCCCAAGGGCCCATCTCAGAGAATGGCAGAAACGTGGGGAGCTCTTCTCAGGAGGTCGCACTGCTGTCTCACTCCCCACATCATCTGTCCTTAATTTCTGTTGACTCTGCTTCTGGGATATCTTTCTCATCCAGCCACCCCCTGTCATCTCTACAGTCGTCTCTTCGGTGCAAGCTATCACCACCTGTTGCTGCCAAACTTCCTAAGCGGCCTCCCAGCCTTCAACACCCCCCCTCCACTGCCCACACACCAGCCAGTGTGACCTTTCTAAAATGAATATATGACTGAGTCACTTATCTGCTTAAAACCCTTTAATAGTTTCCTGTTGCTGTTAGAATAAAGTGTAAATCCCTTAATACGCATAGCAAAGCCCTTTATGGCCTGAATCCTGCCCATCTTCCCATCCCCGTTTGACTGCCGTCTGCTCTCCAAGCACCAGTCAGCACCAGTCACACAAAATCCTTTCGTTCCTCTAATGGTCCATGCTCTGACCCGCTTCCTGGCCCCTCATTTCCTATTCCGCCTGCCAGAAACACTTTTCCCCTTTCCTGCAAATTCCCACACCGTGAAGGGACTATCCTGCGCTGCCAGGACAGACGCACATTAATAATGATCATTACTCCCCATTGCACGTGCCCAGCCCTCTACATTCACTACTGGTTTTAACTCTATCCTATAACTACAGTGCAGTGCAAATACCATATCTTGCAAACAAAATTCTGAAGAGTAGGCTGACCTTGGGGCAACAGAACCGTCTTGGAATATCATGGCTTTACATAAATCCCATTTTGTGGTGGCGGACATTTAGATCCCAGCCTTCCCACATCAGGGATTGCAGGGTTAATTCCAAAAACTCAAGGGTCAGCGGGTGCTCTAGACACGTGTCATCTAATGAGTTGGATATTTAGTCCAGTGTGTTGGAGAGGGATGTTCTGCTAAAGATTTGTCATGGAATTTTCTTGTGCTTGTTCAATGAAGAGGGGCCAAACCCAAACACACACGCACAACACATGCCTCTGTGCTCCTTAGAAGTGTAAATAATCTCGGAGGCATCCAGAGGCAGCTTCCTTTCTCGAAGGAAGGAGAGGCAGAGAGCCCTCTACTTGACCTTCCCTACCTTAGGTCACGTTGTCCAGGACAGGGTGTCACCGGGCCCTCTGTCAGGGTTAAACAGGAAATGAACCCAACCCATAGGGAGGAGCAAGAGAAGCAGTTCTGGATCCAAAATGAATGGACATGGATACCGAGACCAGCTTGAGTCCAGAGTTCCTGGGGCAAGGAGGTTGGACTCTTGTGGGATGGGAGCACTAAGGAACGCATCCGGGAACCCCAAGTGACAGACATCCTCAGTGGAACTTAGCCCAAAGGCAATGAAATGATCTTTCCCAGAGTATCCCTCGAGGGCATCAAGCTGAGTGAGATAAAGTCACGCGGAGAAAAACGATACTGTACTGTCTCACTGACATTTGATATTTTAAAAAACCAAACTCATAGAAACAGGGAACAGGCTGGCAGTTGCAGGGGCAGGGGGTCGGAGGTGGAAGAAATGAGTGAAAGGGGGCCCAAAGGTATTCTGGGATGTAATGTGCCATGCGGTGACTCTAGTTAACATTGCCGTACGGTATATTAAAAGCTGCCAAGAGAGTAGATCTTAAAGGCTCCCGTTACAAGAAAAAATTGTAAGTCTGTGAGGCAATGAAGGCCAACTAAAATTACTGTGGTGATCATTTTGCAACAGATACGTATATCAAATCATTATATTATGCCCCTTAAACTAATTCAACATTATATGTCCATCGCATCTCAAACAAACTAGGGGAGAGGGGAGAGACCCCCAAGGACCCGTGAGTGCACCAGGTCAACCGCGGCCCAGCACCAGCTGCTGCCACATCTCCTTCCCAGTTCTCGACAGAGGCGCATGGTGGCCGGAGTCCGTGACGCATAGAAGCAGGGGGGCAGCGCTTACTCTAGTTACCCAAGGGTAGAAGTCGGCAGCCTCCCGAAGGCCCCTCCAGGTTTCTACCTTTATCACGGCCCTAATTTTACATCTATTTCTAAACCCTTCTGGTAATCATGGAAAAAATAATGGTTAACTAGCAGCCTGAGAATCCTCTTACTAGTTTATTCAAGACCACACATTGAATAACAGGTAGAGACTGAAACGAAAAGGAGCGGGGGAGGGTTCACTAAATTATGCTGTCTGAAACTCAGAAACAGAGTTGACAAGGGAAAGACCCATGAGCTCATCGCCCACAGGGGTCAGGGGCTGCCCCCTACAATGTTTTGAAGGTCTCTGGCTCTGACCGCAGCTACTGGAAATGATGCCAAATCACAGTTAAGTCTGCATAAAGCCTCCATCAGGAAAAGTGGTTTCTGGGCCGAGGAGTGTGACACAGAGCCAGGGCAATGTGACAGGACCGCGTTATCTTAGTGCCTTTGATAACATGCTGGAGAGCAGAGCTGGGTTTTCGATCGACTGAACTCTTCCATAAATGGAGTCTAAATGCAGGCCGCACGACATCCAAAGACTCCCCGGAGAAATTCCTATTATGTCCATGGAAGGGGAGTGGAGCAGGTCCCATCTGGCCGGGCCGAGAGTGCTTTCTCTGCTTAGGAAACTTTGTGGTTGTTGCACTTGGTGCCAAGGGCATGTTTGTGCTAGACCAAAGCCCCGAGCCCAGAGGTGTGAGTGCGCTGACAAGTGAGCCAGACGGAGTCGGCAGTGCTGGGCGATTCTGTCTCTCAAACATCAAAACCACAAGGCGAGATATTAATAAGGGTGTCATTTTTATGAAGTCCCTAGCTAGTTATGAGACAATATTATGACCAGTGTTGTTCAGCGTTGCTATAGCAAAACAGAGTGACATTATCTTTTTCCATTTAGTCTATCAATACACAAGCTAAAATCAAGAATAGGCTGACAGGGACCACTAGGGACTTATGCTCTGTGGGGCTGACACACTTGGGGAAACCCCGGAGCTTTAAAGTAACGAAATTAGCCTTATCAGGAAACAAAGGTGTAGGGGAGATGAGGCGACAACCCCAATATGATCTGCTCAAAGAGGCCGAAGCGCCGAGCCCCCTTCCTCCCTATGCAGTAACCTCTAGCCACTCCCTGACACATTGATAACTATCAAGTTGTCTTGCGAAGTGTCTGTCACTGAAGGCCTCAAGGAGTCCAGAAAACCAGCATTCACATCCATTCAGCAAATGTGACATATTGGAATGAGAAGTCTTTATTATCGACATA
Source organism: Mormoops blainvillei (assembly GCA_004026545.1). Classification (NCBI taxonomy): domain Eukaryota; kingdom Metazoa; phylum Chordata; class Mammalia; order Chiroptera; family Mormoopidae; genus Mormoops; species Mormoops blainvillei. Next base: position 10,003 of record PVJD01004334.1, on the reverse strand, counting down.
AAGTTAGCTAAATCCATCATACCTCGAGGCACAGGGGTCTGAGGCCACTCCTCTGCAGTGTGGACCATGGGCCAACAGTGTCACTGTCTCTGGCAGTTTGTGAGAAGAGTAAAATCGGGGGCCCACTGCAGACCCGGTGAGTCAGAATAGTTGGGGATTGAGCCTCAACATCTGCATTAATTTCTTTTTTTTTTTTAAGATTTTATGTATTTATTTTTAGAGAGAGGGGAAGGGAGAGAGGAGAGAAACACCAATGTGCAGCTGCCTCTGGTGCGCCCCCCCGTGGGGACCTGGCCTGCAACCCAGGCATGGGTCCTGACTGGGGAATCGAACCAGCGACCCTTTCATTCGCAGGCCGGCACTCAGTTCATTGAGCCACACCAGCCAGGGATGGCATTTAAGTTCTTTAGGTGATTCCTACATACCTTAAAGTTCTGAGTAACTAGCATTCAGAAAGGAAGGAGAGAATAAGCAAGAAATGTCATAAGGGACTAGGGTTTTGCCAGGGACACCTGACATATTCTTGCTGTCATTTAGATCTTAAAACATCTGTTAAAAAGAGGAGGACGGATTACAGGCACAATCGCACGTGTAAAGATGGCACCTCAAATGCACACATATGTGTGCCACCAGACTCCTACTCCATGTTCTGTCCCACTGGGGCCTCCAGTCCGGACTAAGCCACCAGCATGTTGACCACGCTGCCCGTGCACAAGACTCTCGCTCAGCACACCCAGGGCAACGCCTTCTGTGGCTCTCTCTAGGAGCATTCTAACAAGTGACTGACCAGGTCAACTGAGAAAAAGCAGCCCGGCTGGGACGAGAGGGCAGACGTGTCATACCGTGGTTCAGATGTCTGATGCAGTCGTTCAGGAGAGCACTGAACTTCTTCTGGTCGGCGGCCTCGGGGAAGCAGAAGTAGCCATGTCTGAGGAAGGGTAGCCACAGGTACACCGGGAATTCCTTCGGCAGGACCACAAAGGGCTGGACGTTCTCCTTCTCATTGGATGCTACGGAAGTATTGAAAACACAGAGATGTTTCAAAATGTGCGTCTCCTATTAAAATCCTTATTTCAGGCTGCGAAGGTAGTTCCCAGGGCAGCCATGGGATGGCAAGGTGCTGTGGGATATCTTTGCGGGTTTGGGGGAAATGAGAGCCCAGGCTCCTCCTGTAACCTTCAACCAGCTTTGCCTTTCTCACTCCAGCAGGTGGCTTTACCCGCTTCCCCACGGGGACAACCAAGGCCACCAGGTCCAATCTTTCCAAACTTCCTCAAACGGACGGAATGCGCAAATAGAGCTCCTTCTTCCCTACTGGCCCTCCGTAAGCGGCCCTGTCCACCCGGGCAGACACTCGCCCTACCCTTCCCCAGGCTCCCACGGCACCAGGTCTGCTCTCTGCCCTGCACTCTCTCTCTGTCCTCCCTGTCACTTGCTGTCTTCACACCATCAACCCTCCTTCTCTCCTCAGTCTTGTTCCTGCCCCACCAGTCCAGAAACCAACTTGCTGAGGTCACCAATGCCACCCTGGCTGCCAGCCTGTGGCTTCCTCTTCATTATCTATGCTTTTAATCTGATCGGAAACACCTGTTGCCACCAGCTACCCCTTCTTTTGAAAACATTCTCTTCTCATGACTTCCAGAAGCACGTCTCTCTTGGCGTCCTTCATGCTTTTAAAACATTGTTCCTTCTTTGCCCCCTTTATCGGTTCCTCTGCCCCTTCTCTGCATCCCCCTGTTGAGTGTTGATACCCGCTCCCTATTCTGCCCTGGTGTCCACTCCATTCTTGGTCTCCACTCTCCCCAGATGCAGCCATCCACTCCGTGACCCTGCAAATTGCCTCTGCTCTCCATGAGACCTCTCCTCCTTCCCCCCATCATGATTTTGCACCGAAAAGTCTCCTTCATCCTGCAAAAGTCAACGCAAAAGCCACCTTGCTCTGAGGTGCCTTTGTTGGCACCACCCCCTGCCACCAGACACACAGTTGGGTGCTCCCAACTTTGTTTCTCCAAAATATTATAATGATCTGTTTTCATGCCTGGCACCCACACTCAGGGCGAGGGGCACTGACTAAGATAAGCTCCCTCACTGATTCTCCCCAGGAAGCAGCACCACTGCCCTGGGACCCCCGAGAAGATGGAGACTGCATCTCACATCTTTGTACCCCCCACACGTGGCACAGTCATGGAACCTAGCAGATGCTGAACTATTGAATGCCCAAATGTGCTACATCGTCCTAGGAAATTTTAAAAGCTTTAAACAATGGGAACTTTTACCTCTTTCCTCAAAATCAATTCCAAGGGACTCACGTTAAGCCGTGCTACTACTCAGATGCCCCACCTAAACTTTATTCCCTTTCATGCATTACAATTATGTATGATAAGCACTTGGTTAAGTGAAACCCAGTTTATCCCTTGAGTCATGGAGAACATGTAGGCAAAAAATTATCCTTGTGCACGCTTCCTACATCATAAGCTGCGGTCTCTGGGGAAGGGAGAGAAGAAGGGCCCTCCAAGGGGCCAATGAAAGCCCTAGGCACACCAAGAAATGGATCATAACCATACGGGTGGCTCCTCAACCAAGCCTTATTACTGGCAAGTTAATAAATCAAGATTGGCTTAGAAGAAGAACAGATTTTCCAGGGCACATGGGGGAGTTGTTCCAGGGTCCCGAAACCTAAAGGTAACAGAGTGGAATGCACTGGGACCACCAGCAAAATCCCTGGCACATAATAACCTAAGAATGAATCAGGGTATGAATGGACAAACAATTGAGTGACTGAATGCCGTAGTAGAGACCTCTAGTTGTAACACGTATCTATTCTCCCTTCTTTCTCAGTAATAAAACCTTTGATTTTTCATTGAGCAAATGCTGCACAGAATAAAGACTACATGTACAGCCCCCACTTCAGCTTGGAGCGCCACAGCCACCAAGTTCTGGCTGACGGGGTGCCAGAGGTGTCCAACCTTATGGTGTCTCTGCATCACATTGGAAGAAGAAGAGTTGTCTTGGGCCACACATGAAATACACAAACACGAACAAAAACTGATGAACAAAAAAAAAGTTTTAAGTAAATTTCCAATTTTGGATTGGGCTGCATTTGTAGCCACCGTGGGCCACATGCTGCCCACGGGCCACGGGTTGGACATCCCTGGAATTGAAGAGGCAGTGAAACTTCCTAGAAGTATCCATAAAGAGAGGGAATGTGCCCGTCTCCTCCCCTTTTCTCCTCCCTGCTGTCTGGGAAGAGAAAGCCAGGCTGGCTCTCCAGCAGCCACCTTGGGCTATGTTAAAAGGACCACAGTTTAGAGATAAAGGGGGAGAAAGCTAGAATGAGTCCCTGACACTCATGGAACTGTCCCCACCAGTCCTGGACTGCTAAAGCCAAATATTTTTAGCAAGATAATAGAACTTTATGTATTTAATTTCCATTTTTTGTTGGGTGTGGCAAACTAGATCCTAGCTAATAAAACACCAAATAAGTGAGTTGCTACAGCAAGACAGAAGGGCTCCTATAACACATCATCTTAACAGAAAGACATATTCATGGATAAGCTTCTAATAACTTTTTCTCAGGTGAGGTTAATTCCTTCCATCTTTCTTGTGCCTTTATCCTTTCCAGTGGAGTTAATATCACACAAGAAGTCTTTCTGTTAACATGATTTTGGGTAACAATTCTTGCCCTTTCCAAGATGTCACAATTTTACACAAACAACTGAAAGCAACATTGACCCTTTGCATTTAAAAGCTTCAAAAAGCCCCATAAAATGCACTCCTAGTTAACCTTTTATAACAATTTTCCAGATGCCATCAGTCTGCATATTTTCAGAGTTGAGTTACAAGGATATCACAAATGATCTACTGTAGCATGTTTTATTTTTAAAACTCAGAAGGCCACACCATAGAATTAAAAAAAAGAAAAGAAAGTCACTGAAATGCCCCAATCTGAAGCCCTGAGCCAAATGGCATTAGTCACACGGGACTTGTGTTTTTTATTCCTCATCGTTCCTTCTGACATGATTTCATCAGTTAATCAATAAACATATTGTCTGCTCTGATTTCACTGGAAAGTCCTTTTGGAGCGATTCTGAAGAATCAGCATGTGGTATTCCCATCTGCATCGTGGCTCCAGGGCCACGATGACACATAAGTGGGTGTCAAAAGAAAATATAATAATATGTATAGTGCACATAAAGTGTTGTTTTAGCTTGAATTATTGCATATTTAATAACAGTTTGTTAATCTAGGTTTATGATCCATGTACTAACCTAATAATAGTGCCGTTAAAAACACTATGTTAAGAATTCTGCACCAAAATAACAGTGGAAACCAATGACTGTATTTTCTCCATAAATTCTAATGAAATGATTATACCCGTTAATAAGAAGCAGCGCTCTCTTCAAGAAACCAAGAATTACGGTGTGGTATGATTTACACAAAGCCAGATGGAATTATTACATTATCCACAGTTCACGAATCTCTATGAAATGCCCTACTTGGTCTATGTACACATATTATCCATCACTTTCTCAACATGAAAAATGGAGAATGAATGAGGATCCAAGTATGTCAGAGATGGGAAGATCCTTCTACATTTCAAAGTTCAAGGCCCTGGAGTTGGAGAAACAGGAATTGGAGAAGTTTAGTAACACTAGGGAGGGAAAACACTTGCTAAGTGGCACCGTTAGAACCGGATAAAAATCCAGTCTTCCAATTCTCAGTTCAACGCTCTTTCCGTGGCAGCGTTCAGCTATTACTTATAAATATGCTAATCAACTCAATGCTTTTTTACGCCGTCGCGATGAGTTACTGTAACGCTTGTTAAAAAACATTTTGTCCAATTAGGATATTCTACCCCGTATCTTCTTAAAATCAGAAAAAGAATATTCCCTTGACATGCTGACTGAAAGATGAGATTGCACGTCTTACAGGCTGAGCCCTGCCATTTTCTTTCTGCTATCATGTGTAGCGCTACTAAAGCCTCCGATATACTCCAAAAGCCTTAAGATGTCCAGCCAGTGGCACACGCTCGATGCCCTAGAATCACAGCAACTGACTTGTGTACTGAATGTGACTTAAAATAATAGAAGTGGCACAACGTTTACCTAAATTAGGAAAATTACATCTCCCATTTGTCTATGGAGTCTGTGCGTCTCACCCAGAGTTTCTCAATTTCAGCAACTATTGATTTTTTTTATGTCAGATAAGCCTTCATTTCCAGGAGCTGTTCCATGCATTGAGGGGTGTTTCACAGCATCATGGGCCTCTACCCACTAAATGCCTGGAGCACCATCCTCCCAAGCTGTGACAACCGGAAAGGTCTCCAGGCCCTGCCGAAGGTCCCTGGAGAATGAAATCTCCCTCCCCACCCCACCCCCCGGCTGAGAAGCACAAGCTAAACAAAGCGAGTCTAGGAATTTTGCCTTGGGAAAGAATGCTCAGCAACTCACCAAGAGGGTCTGGGAAATGCCGATCAGATAATAAATTGTATTCCTCTTCTGAGGTTAACACTTTGCCACCCGCTGGAAGAATTCGGCTTTTTGGAGCAGCTCCTCTCTGATAGGCCTGGGAGAGGAAAGGCACACAGGCATGATTATGTCCCCCCATGTGGAACTTTGCAAACTATCAAGAATATTAGAAATAGACAGACCCAGACCCAGACACTCAGAGATAAGCAATTCCCACACTATGTTCCTGAGCAAGAGCCATTTATTTAAAAAATACATTTGGCATAACTGCTACTTGCAGGACACCACTTTAGTGCTTTGTGTGATGGTCACAACGTGGTAAGTCAGAGTCCCTCATCTCAGGGAGATTCACTGCAGGTGTGTTTCTCAAATGAGGAAAACGTAATCTTCATTAACTTCTAGAAACCCTGCTCCGTACCATTTCAGGCACTGACGCCTGAATCGTTCTAATAAACCCCAAGGGTGATGCGCCTACAGGCATTTACTACACCAAATACTGGCAGACTGATAACTAGCGAGACTGTGGAATGGGTAACTACAATCGTGGTTGCCATGGATTTTCACCAAAAACAAAAAAATGTTGCCATGATAAAGATGCCACCACTTTGCCCTTGGATATGAGGCTGTTTTATAGTAACGGGATCTGGGGTGGAAGGACAGTATCATGACATCAGAACAAATTCCAGCCAGCAGACAGGAAGCTCTGTGGTTCAAAAAACCGCAAAAGAGGTACGGAGCACACTAAGACATTAAAGCATTTGTTAAGCAGATAGGCCCGTAAAGACATACACATAAGATAAAATTTAGGTACGTGCGTCCGATTCTGAGGGCAGGGCTTAAGTCAAGGCACGATTTTGAGAATGACAAGCTAGAAGTAAGTTGAGAATTGAAACCAACGAACTGTGCGACCCAAAATATAGAGGGCACTCCTGGGAATCACTGAAATAATGTTGATCAGGGCAACATTGTCAGAGTAAGACCAACACTTTCTCCATCAATAAGGTAGCGACTGAAGAGATCCAAACAAAACAAACTCTCTTATATCTAAGAAGGTTGTTTTCACACTTGTAAAAAACCACGGCTCAAGTGCTTACACACATCAGGGGCCCAGAGCATGAGTAGGAAGAATTGAAAGTTGTGGGACTGACTGACTTCAAATCTGAGTCATGTCATTTGTTATAACAGGCCCCAATCCGGGCTTTTAGAAGCATTATGTTATTTAATCTTAAAAATAACACTGTAAATTAGTAATTATCTCCATTTTATAAATGAGAAGAGAGGGTTAAATAACTTGCGCGTGGCCCATCAGTGACCAGGTGACAAATCCCGGATTCATGCCTGGGTCTGTCCAGCTCAGTGCATGTGTACAGGAAGTACAAATTAAATGATTGTCAAATGAGATGCTTATTTTTCCTGCTCAATTACCCGCCAAAACTGAGCCCCCAATAAAATAACCGGCAATTTGTAGGTACTTAATGTGAAACTCTTAGGTATAATTTTTAGGAAACACACTCTTCTATAAATGAAAAAACAAGACACTAATAAAACTTAGAGGAATAATGGCAAAGCTGCATGGCATTTTTTTTTTAAGTTTCCAGGGTTTCTTTAATTCTTGTTTATTATCAAATTCAGTAACCGTATCTTAAAAATCCAAACAGGATCATTTGAAAATGCTGAGCAAGACAAAAGTTTTATATTTGGTTATCATCCAATTCAGCAACCATATTCAGTAACCAAAATCCAAGTAGGTTTATTGGAAAATAACGAGCAAATAAATTGAAAGTTGAGGGAGAAGGCTTTAAAAACAAAAAGAGGAAAAACCCTGATTTTGATTCAAAATGAAACTTCGGTTAGAACCAAATATGGTGAAAACCATAATAAATCCAAGAGGAAGCCCTCTGCGCGTTTCCTCCCAATGACTGAGTCCTAATCGTGCCCACGGCTGCCCTACATTGGGCTCTGCCAGTGCGGGGCCACGTGCTGGTTACCTCAGTGCTCTCATTTGCTTAACCCTCCCAGCAATGTGGTGAGCAAGGGCGCACGCTCACCATGTTATAGATGACGAAGGTGAGGCTCAAGGAGACTTATGACTCATGAAAGGACACATTTAGATAAAGGTGTGATTCAAAGTCTGCAATATTAACCATTGCACCATACTGCCTCTTTCCAAGCTTCTCTGAGAGGACATTGGAACATGTCATAAAAAGTAAACATGATTTGTTATTATTGCCCTTATTCGTTATTATTCGTGGTGCATTGGGAAATTTGCTTGAGAGCACAACTCAAGTGTCGAATAAAATCCTAACATGGATAAACAGAGGAAAAAGTAACTTAATGAATGTTGCAAAGAATAAGGCTACTCAAGAAGCATTACCTGGTCGCCTGTGGAATAAGTTTGTATTGTATTTTATTTCTATTTTCCACCAGAAATGGGAAGGAAACACACTGGCATGTCAGACCGAAGTCTCCCCCTGAAGGTTTAGCATCAGGGGAATTGCTCAGGGTACCGGTGATGGTTCTGACTGCTCTTGAACTTAGAGTCAAGAGAGCAGAGTTTTCAACCTGTTATTACTTTTAACTGATAAATAATAGCCATTCCCTTCAAAGGCAGCTTGAGAATCTGTGTAGACTTAACATGTGCACAGCACGAAATGTGAATGGAATGGTTGGGATCATTAGGCCTAGTTCTCCGGCTTAACTGGTTTCCCAAATTCACAGCGCAGTATTCTTTCCCCTACACCGCAATGCCCTCCATGGAGGAAATAAATGAGAACCCATAAAAACTGACGTCCTTCCAGGTGCTAGGCACGTGACATGCGTTACCTCATTTTCTCCATATTTCACAGACAAGAAAAATAATGAGATAATGAGGAATACATTAAAAGAAAAAAAATCCATGTGTATAAGTGGACTAAGTATAGGAAGTACCCTGAATTCCTAGGCACTCATGTAAATTCATCCATCATCTTATTAAATAGCTCCTCAACCACCTGTCCCGTAGGAGGCTGAAGAGGAGGAAGACATGGAGACACAGAGCCAAGGCAGAGATACCAGGACAGCAGCCTTGCAGCTGCACGATCCTAGGAAAGGCGCCTGCACTGGTCACTGGTCACTTTGGGTGATGTCCCGAAGGACCATCACCTATGATGTGTACCACACGCACACATCACCTATTTCCACACTTGCAATTGCTTGTTCAAAGTCTCTCTTGCCCACTAGACTGCGAACGTCTGTCTGGTCTAGTGCCGTACACCCAGTACCTCTCACGACATGTGGCCTGTAATAGGCGCTCGGTAAACGTCTGTTAGCTGAAATGAGCACCTGCTCGAGAGTGAGGGCTTATTAAAACAATCGATTCTGAAGAAGAGGGCATGAGAAGCAACCCTCCTGATCTTTAGGAATATTGCAAGAACCAAGGGTAACGAGGAAACACCTTACCTCTTTGTTCTCATAGCTCTCCACAGCAAAATCATTTTTAACCACAACATATCTCTCCTTCCATTTCTTTATGTCTTCGGCAAACTGTGATAGCTCTGCTTCATACAAAACCGTGCCAGGATCCAACGGTGGCTTAAAGAAGATGAACACAATTAATCACAACGACAGAAGATAACACGCTGTGCCACCACTAAGCCTGTCCACGGCATGTCAAGGACTGTTTTAGGAAATGGTCTCGTGCTGAGATGCTGGAGAAACGGCTGCTTCTTTCCGTCCCTCCACACTTCCCTGTCCTATACCTCCTGTCCAAATTCACATATTTGTCTCATTGATATTTTTGTGGTTTTCGTTCCCCTCCATCTATGCTACAGAAACAGAAGCAAATGGTGGAAGGGGTTACAGTCATGAGGTTATGCCTGGTATAGATGTGGCACTTAATAAATCCTTGACAAACTCTGTGGAAGACAGGGAGGGAGGCAGTTAGGTATAAGTTGTAGATATCTATCCCAACACCAGGAATATACCTCAGGGTTAAGTCGTGAAACACAGGAGAATTGGCAGGTTGGCCCCCTATTCATCGCACCTCCAGACAGCCTCGAGGGTCAGTGCTCAGTGACTTTCCCAGGCCCAAAGCCGGGGAACTCAGGCTGCACACACTGAGCCCATGCCTGCCCTCAGGGAGAGCATGATGGCCCTCTGACTAAAGAACAAGCAGGCAAACCAACACAGCTCAGCTCTGCTGCTTCCACTTGAAAGTCAGGATTTCTCATTAACTCTGGTGGCCCCGGGGCCGTAGGGGCGTCTCCGGGAGATTCCCACTTAGGCCTCCCACCCGGCTAACTATGCACGGAATCATTCCCACCTTGTCTCAGGGGGCAATTGCTGTTTTATCTCAAAATATAGGAATGGACCTTCTGCCTGTCACATAAATTTACATCTATTTTCCCTTTATTAAACAAATCCTAACGCCTTTAGAAACTCATCCCTCTACTTCAAGCAAAATTTATAGGAACCATACTGAGAGGATTAGATACGCTAATCTTTTTAAGAATGGTGTGAGGGATGAAATAAATTCCCTTCCAAAGTCCAGGGCTTAA